>VDFB02000363.1:135454751-135679044 GCA_007258455.2 Sequoia sempervirens | reverse complement strand
AAGATAACTTACAAATCAACCATTAAATGAATATAAAGGAAATCAGTTTTCAAAAGACTACAATCCCATTTCATCAATAAACTACCCAATTCAAGATTACCCTAATCAAACACTAATCATACCCATACATTTAAAATTTCCTCCTTCACCATACAAACTTAACATTCACTTCCAAAATTTAAATTAATTGTGAAAACCATTTAAGACCAATTGTCTATACTTAAAAATGACAATAATAACAATACTCTACATACATAAACTACATATTAGAACTTACCACCTTAAAATCTTAAATCTATCTAAATAACTTTACACACACAATTACGTTTAAAAACCACTACGCATTTATATTTATTTTAATTCTTTTTGAGGAGGGAATGTAAAAAGAGAAAAGATCTGTTCTACGAATCCAACAATACTACAAGATGAAATATAAAAAGAACAACTTATTTAATCCCATAATAAATTCTATTCCCAAAATATTCACATTTAAACAAGAATGAAATGAACAATGTTGTTTTACTTTCGTAATAGATTTTTCTTTTGCTAACAATATCCTTTCCAAGTTGTAATTTAACAAATCAATAAAACAGATTTCTTTCTATTTTACTAATATTTTCCTTGTAAAAATTCCTGCTTTATTTTTAATTAGAAAAGAAACATAATCTAAATATCTATTTTCTAGATAACAGATAAATTACAGAAAATATAATTTTAATCAAAACATATTATATTGATGCATTTGTTTGCTAACAGTTAAATCAACAGAATATCGATTAAACAGATTTAAAATAGTATAGATATATTTTCTTCTTGAATAACAGAAAAATTGATTAAATAATACTACAACCAGAATTAATAAATTAATCTTTATATATATATATATATATATATATATATATATATATATATCTACAGCATATATATATATAGATATACATATATACAAATATTCATATATACATATATATATATACATATATATACATATATATATATATATCAAATAAAAATCCGCATAGAAAACATATATTAAAATCGCATATTAAACATTATGTTTTAACCATATTAAAATTCCAATGGGAATTTAATCCCAACACAGCCGTAAAGGAAACCGGACCCCGCCGGCCGTGGGCAGTCTACGGACTGCACACGGCAGTCCAAAGGACTGCCGTGGACAGTCTGTAGACTATCCATGGTACCGCCGGTACCGCCTACGCCAAAGGGGGTGTGGTGGGTATGGCCGAGGCCGTCCCCCACATAGCCTATATACATATACATATGAAATAAAAATAATGAAATCAACTGGCATGAACAATGCGACGGGATTTCACAATTTCAAATTATTTACAAATTTTCATTTGATTAAAAAAATTATAAATATATATATATATGTATATTTATATATATATGTATATATATATATATATATCTAATATATATATATAAATATAGGTATATATATATATATTTTTAGAGGTTTGAAAATAACAGTAACAGAGAATTACTGTTCACAGGAAATTCACTGTGCATGATAGAAATAAAAAGTTTTCTAAGGAAATATATATATATACATAAACCAGAAAATTCGAGGAGAGGTAATTGTTTTCAAAACAATGACAAAATTTTTTAAAACAAAATGAAATAACAGCATGTTTAATTCCCAGATTTCAATTAAAACCCCTCTTTTAAAATAACCAGCCACAACCCAGAAACCCCAGAAATTTCATCAATCTAATAACAATCCCCAATTTCCTTTGATTAAACTGTAACCCCAATAAATTTTCTTCCTAATTTTCAATCTTAAATACAAATTTCATTCACAAGCACAAATCCCTATTTTAACAGAGGGTAAATAAATTAAAAGAAGGAACCTGGCGTCCTTCGCTTGCAGAAGATTGAAGAAGCTTTGATCCTTTTGTTGTATCAATTTCTTTTGCTGCAAATCTTCCAGCAACTGATCTGAATCCTCCTTCCTCTTCACCAATTTCTCCACAAACCGAAAAGAACTAAGGACAGAAAATTGATTGGAAAAGAAATTTCTCCAGCATTCCAAAAGCCATCCCCTCAAACAAAGAAACCCCTCTTAAAATCCATTCCCATGAATCCCTTCAATTTCCTCTTCCCGTGAATACCAGAGGTCACATCTCCAAAAATGAAATTTAATTACCTTCAAATCCACAAAAGATGGAGCTTTATATTTGTTTATTCTTCATATTCTCCAGTGAAAACCAAAAGTCACAACTCAAGAAATAAATCCAAATAATATTTAATCCCTTTAATTCCTTTTGTTTCCTTTTCAAGCATTACATTTCATTTTCTTTTATCATGCATTTGATAAAATATTAAATAAATTTAAATCCTCAAAAATGAACTTCTATTTGAATATATATTCATTATCTTCACAATACACTATTTGTTAATTACTTCCACATTAGAATAATTAAAATCAACCATTTGCAAGATTCTAAATAAGTATCCATTAAATTTCTTATTATAATAATTATCTTTTCAAGATTACTTGTTCATAACAATTTAAATCAATTTATCTAATAATATCACTTTTACTTTTAACGAATTAGATTAATTTGATCATTTGTTCTAAATCATTTGATTTAACTTTATTGATTATGATTTTAATTTCTAATCATATTTTAAATAACTTTGCAAATCACTTATAATTTAATTAATTATTTAAACATGATTACTAACATATTATATTTTCCACACAATCAAATAACACAGTAATCAATGGAGCACACACCAATACTCACACAAAAGTTCAGAACAACCGACACAGAGGGGTATTACACGGAGCCCAAAATATGCACTATTGGAGCCACCTTCTACAACCCCCACTTAACCCTTTTTATTTTACCCAATAGCCACCCTAGAATGTTCTAGAAAGTTCAACTTTCCCTTTTTTTTTGGCACCAAAAGTCTCGCTGTTTGATTTCTGGCCTAGGAAGAAATTTTAATGGGATTCACTTTTTAGAGAGGCAACTTCGTGGGGCCATAAATTTTGATCTGTGTGTTTGATTTACTATTATTGAATATCATTGGAAAGATCTCGAAGAAATCCACAACATATGAATCCACCATAGGTCGGTTCAACAACCTTTCAACCTATTTTTGTTCCTCTAAAGTCTTCATATCTGAAATTGAAGCTACATTGGAGAAATTACTCAAGACAGAAACTTTAATATCTCCCAAACCATGTAGGGTATTTAGGTGATTCTTTTGTGACTAGAAATGTTTTTTAGTTCTTCTCTTTGGGGTAAATTTCCACATCCATATGAGCCAGTTTAGGCTGACTTACTAAAAATAGTAAATTCCTCTTTTAAGCTATTTTTGATGCCTGATTGTCTAACACCCCTTAAGTGTCATCATGGGACTCAAAACAACTAAATAAAATGAAGAAAACATTTTTTTTGGGTGATGCAAGATTTCCCTACATCGTTGGATGCTCCTACATTAGACACCTAGGGTAATTTGAAAAGTGACACTATCACTTCTCATGAGTTAAAGGGAAACCATGATGGTTAACCTCAGCCTCAGAAAACCATGATGAATCTTCAATAGGCCTTCCTCTCCATTTCACTAAGTACTCTGCATATTTCCTATTTCTTGTGCTTCTACCCACACGACTATCCAAGATTTCTTCTATCTCTTCCTTCTCTGAACTAGGTACTGGAATTTTCCACTATTCTTTTATCAACCCCTCCTCTATATCACCTTCATGATACTCTATCAAATCAACAATGTTGAACACAGGAGAAATATTTATTCCACTAGGAAACTCTACTTCATTAGCATTTCCTAAATCATGCTTCTTTAGGATCTTGCATGGTCCAAAATTCTTCATCTTTAACTTGTATGTACAAACTAGAAACCTTTCCTTTCACAAATGAACCATGACTTCATCTCCTACCTAGAACTCTTTATACCTCATTTTCTAATCTTCTTAAGCCTTATATTGTGAGCTCATCTTATTGATATGTTTCTTCACCTCTTCATGCAAATTCTTCAGGTGCTTAGCAAAATCTTCAGCCTCAACACTATTCTTCTCCCCCTTATCCATCTTTCTTAGTTCAGAAGTATTTCTTGGAATAATCCCATACACAATCTGGAATGGTGATTTACTAGTGCTCATGTTGGAAAAAATATTATAAGAAAAACTTTCCTATGGTATAATCAAATCACATCCCTTTGGCTTATCTCTTACTAAGCATATTAGTAGGTTACCCAAACTCCTATTCACCGCCTATGTTTTTCCATCAGTCTATGGATGGTGTGTAGAATTGAACTTCAAATTTGTCCTCAAGTTCTTCCATAATATCCCCCAAAATAACCAACAAATTTGGTATCTTTGTCTAAAACTATACTCTTTGGTAGACCATGTAGTCTCACCACCTCTCTAAAAAATAAATCTACAACATGAGCATCACTTGTCTTATGACATGGAATGAAATTTTCCATCTTTGAAAATCTATCCACCACCATAAATATGGAATCATGCCCTCTTTGTGTCCTTGGGAAGCCAAGAACAAAATCCATGCTAATATCTTCCCATGGCCTCTCAGGTATAGGTAATGGTTGATACAATCCATTATTCTGACTTGTTCCTTTCGTCATCTAACATACTTTGCATCTTTGTACAAACTTCTTCTCATCTTGTTGTAATTGTGGCTAGTAATAATTCTCATTGACAAGAGAAATGGTCTTATCTTGACCAAAATTTCCTGCCAATCCTCCACTATGCTTCTCCTTGATTAGATTCTCTCTCATAGAACTCCTTGGAATGCACAATTGGATTCCTTCTAAACAACATCCCATCTTGGATTAAGAAATCCAACCATCTCATCCTATCCAATGTAATAGGTTACAAACAAGCCTTCCAAGCTTCTGCAAAGTCTAGATATTCAGGATACAAACTCTTGAGTTCATTGAACCCAACAAGGTCTATATTCATTTCTATCAACAAATTTTTCCTTCTACTCAAGGCATTTGCAACTCTGTTTGACCTTCCACTCTTAAGCTTCAAAACCAAGGTATAACTCTTCAAAAACTCAACCCACTTTAAATGCCTTTGATTTAACTTTCCTTGACTATTGAGATACTACAAAGCTTGGTGATCAGTATATAAAAAAAAAAAAAATTTGGCAACAAATAGTGTCTCCATTTCTTCAAAGCTTGAATTATAGCACAAAAATCCTAATCATAGATAGATTATTTCCTCTTAGCATCATTCAACTTCTCATTAAAATAGGCAACAAGATTACCTTCTTGACTCAGAATAACTCCTATGGTAGTGCCACTAGCATCACAATCTACCTAAAATACCTTACTAAAATTTGGAAGTGCCAAAACAGGTTGCTATGTAACTTTCTTCTTCGACATATCAAAAAATTTGGCTGCTTTTGTAGTCCACTTAAACTCTTTTATATCCCCCCTCATCGCTTAAGTTAGAGGTGCACAAACACTACTAAAATTCTTAATAAAATTTCTATAAAAACTTGCTAGACCATGAAATGGTCTTACCTCTATAACATTCCTCGAGGTAGGCCATTCAATGATAGATTTCACCTTCTCTGGATCCATTTTAAGACCCTCTACTAAAACAACAAATCCTAGATACACCAACTCTCTCTTCACAAAACTACTTTTCTTCAAATTAATCAACAACTTCTCCTCCCTTAGCTTCTCAAAAACTTTTTGGATATGCATCAAGTGCTCCTCCAATGTCTTACTAAAAATAAAAATATCATCCAAATAAATAATAAGAAATTTTCCTAAAAGCTCTTTGAATACCTCATTCATAAGCCACATAAATGTTCTATGCATTGGTTAGCCCAAAAGGCATGAATAACCATTCATACAAGCTCTCCTTGGTTTTAAAGGCTATCTTCCATTCATCTTCTTCTCTAATCTAGATCTAGTGATATCCACTCTTCAAATCTATCTTTGTGAAGTTCTTAAGTCCACTCAAACAATCCATAATGTCATCCATTCTCAGAAAGGGGAATTTATCTTCACACTCACATCTGGTGCAAAAAAATTCTTCCTTTGACTTGGTTCCTTCTCCTCAGTTAGCAATGCTCTTCTAGTAACAAGAGCCTCTCCTCTTTCTACATCCTTAGAATGGGAAGAGTCAACATCTTCATCTACATGTGCAACTCATGCATTACCCTCAGTTCTACTATTTGTATTTCCTTGAAGTTTAGGACACTCATAGGATTTATGTCCTTCTCTACACTGGAAACAAGTTCCACGAAAGCCTCCTCTTCCTGATCCTCATCCAAATCTTCCTCTTCCTCTTTGCTCTCCATTGTTCTAATCATGCAGATGGTAGGTGTTATCTCCTTTCTAGTTCTGGCTGCTACTACCACCTTCACCCTTCTTTTGATCTTCATTTTGAACTCCATATGACTGTCCACCGATCTTTCCTCCACATCCTCCACCTCATTGTTTGTTCTCAAACCTCTTGTTTAGTTGTTCTTCAACCTTAGAGAAAACTGATAAGCATCCTCAATGGTGGTCATTCTTACCAGTGCCAATTCTTCTTGTATGCTTGGCTTCAACCTGTTAATATAACAAGCAACTTTCTCCTTATTTTCCTTAGAATGTCCTATCTGAATCAGGACCTTGTGAAATTCCTTTGTGTATTCTTTCACTATCCTTGTCCCTTGCCTCAAGCTCTGCATCTTTTTCAGCAACTCCAATTCGTAATCAACTGGAATAAATCGTTTCTTCAATTTTGACACCATTCTATTCCATATAGAAATTTTATCTTTCCCCTGTCTTCCTCTTTCTAGCTGGACCTCTTTCCACCATATACTAAAGTGACCTTTCAATTTCATCTTTGAAAACCTCACTCTATGAGGATCTTCAATCTCCTCAAACTCAAAAAATTCCTCCATGTCATTAATCCAATCGATCAATTCTTTAGGATTTAGACTTCCATTGAAGGTTGAAACCTCCATTTTAGGTCTCTTCCCAATGCTTGAGATCACTCGTAGCAATCTTCTTTCTCTAGGATCCATTGGATCTTTCTCTTCCTCTTCCATTTCCTCTTCTATTTCATCTTCACTGTCATCTCTATCTCATTGTACATCTCTTATTCGAACCTCTTAATAAAAGCTTTCTAATTGTCTTCTAAGGGGTCTAATTTTATCTCTAGGTGGATCTCTTCCTCCACCACCTTGGCGTTTACCTCTTCCATGTTGGGCAAGTCTTGGAGGTATCTTGAACTCAACCCACAATCATAGATCCTACTGTAACTGCCTCATGTTTGATGCTCTATTATAGTCTTAGGAACTCCTACTCTAATACCAATTTATGAGGGCCAACCCACTTGAAACCACACAAATCACAACAATAGATACCAACACAAAAGATGTGAGTTAGAAAAGTAACCCACTTTCAATTATTTTCAAATAATGAAATTACAGATTCAAAACTTACATGCTACAGCCTCATGGGCTTGATTCATTACAACAAAATCAACTCTAGAAAGAAAATATATTATTCGGAGCCAAAAATCTACACTATCGGAGCCACCTTCTACAACCCCCACTCAACCCCTTTTATTTTACCCAATAACCAACCTAGAATGTTCTAGAAAGTTCAACTTTCCCTTTTTCTTTGGCGCCAAAAGTCTCACCATTTGATTTTTTGCCTAGGAAGAAATTTTAATGAAATTCACTTTTTAGAGGGGCAACTTCATGAGGCCATAACTTTTGATCTAGGTGTCTGATTTTCTATTATTTCATATCATTGGAAATCTCTCGAAGAGATCTACAACGTGCATGAACCCATTGTATGTCAATTTGGTAACCTTTCGACTTGTTTCGAGGCCTCTAAAGTCTTCATATCTAAAATTGAAGCTACATTGGAGAAATTTCTCTAGACGAAAACTTTAATATCTCCCAAACCATGTAGGGTATTGAGGTGATTCTTTTGCGACAAGAAATGTTTTTCAGTTCTACTACTTGGGGTAAATTTTCACATCCATATGAGCTTGTTTATTCCAACTTACTAAAAATAGTAAGTTCCCATTTTTTGCTATTTTTGACACTTGACTGTCTTACATCCCTTAAGTGTCATCAAGGGACTCAAAACAACTAAAGAAAATAAAGAAAACAATTTTTTTGGGTGATGCAAGATTTCCCTACACCGTTGAATGCTCCTGCATTAATTAATTTTGAAAGAGCAGTAGCATGAGGAGAGTTGACTCTTTTTCAATAATGTAGATACTTTTTTAGTGTTGAGATGTTAGGAGGAGGAGGATCATTGTTATAATTTCCCAAAAATTTAGGAAATAAAACTAAAGAGACCCCATTTCCATCATGAGAATGATTTTTGTGGCCTTTTCTATATAGGAATAGTAGATTTTAGTTGTTTATAAGATTGTGCAAATGAATCAAAATATTATTTAGGTTTAGATTGTGATACTTAATACTCTCACACAAAGGAGGGTGTAAACTATAATGAACCCCAATTTCCATCAAAATATATATTTAAAGATCAAGCAACATTTGAATAATTATCATTATTAGAAGAAGTGGTGTTGAGATAAGATGTTTGAGGAGAAAACTATGTGGATGCCACTAGAACAACCTTTGGATTTTTAGGCTTTGGTGAGGATTTTTATACTCTCCAATAAAATATGGTGAAAATTATAACATACCCTAATCATCACAAAATAGTACAATCATAGATGATTTCATACCATTGGTATCATTATCATTGGAAATGGAATCAAATTACTAAAAGAGTTTAAAATTTTACGTCCAACTTTGGCTTGTAATCAAAATTTAGGATTGACATCCACTTTAACCAGATACACCTATTTATTATATACAAAATTACATATATGATGAAGAGTAGATGGGACAACCCCCATGGCATGAATCTATTGTCTAGCAAGAAGAAGATTATATGAGAGAGAATTGGGCATGAAATCGATAAGGTTGGGAAAAGTTATAGGTCCTAAATTAATAGATAGTGTTATTATTCCTAACGTGTACCTACTAAGATTGTCAAATCCATGAATAGAAAGAGTATTAGATTTGATGAGAGATGTATGCACAATAATACTATGTAAAAAGTAAATTCTACAAACATTAAGAACTGATCTATTATCTATTAGAGTATATTTTATTCCACATGTGTTTATTAATTACAAAAAAGTCATGCGAGAATCATGTTGAGAGAAGGTAATATCTACGTGTGTTTCCTACATATAGTAAAATTAGGTTATTACATCATTCAATCTAACTGAAGGTGACATCATTATATTTTGTAGGGCCTCTTGGAGCATCACATGGTATGTGTATCAATGGATTAATTTCAGGTAAAGGTTAGAATGATTAAATCAATAAGCATAAACCCAAAGAATCTATTGAGTACAATGAAAGCTAAAAACAAATGAAACAATTATACCAGCTGATTCGTGAAACTTCCATGATTCACCTCCATAGCATCTTCTAACTTGTTGCAAATTTTTCCCTCAGATCGAGTGTGTGAGCAATATTTGACTATCCCAATGTCCTAAACAAGCTTCAAAGGATTTGAAATGACACAATAAGACTATGCCTATGACAAATGACGAAATGACTATGCCTATGAGTAAATAATCCTATTCAACAAACTAAGTGAAAAGTATGCAATTAATATGTAAGCATGAATGTCAAAATGAT
Organism: Sequoia sempervirens; assembly: GCA_007258455.2. NCBI lineage: Eukaryota > Viridiplantae > Streptophyta > Pinopsida > Cupressales > Cupressaceae > Sequoia > Sequoia sempervirens. The sequence goes on along the minus strand of VDFB02000363.1, from coordinate 135,669,343 downwards.
GAAGTCATGTGTGTAAGTCTAAAATATGAGCAAAATTGACATTTTATAGAAAACACAATTTTGGACGGATAGACAAGATTAAAAGCTGACAAAGCCTAAAATCAGTAGATGAGATTTCATGTGACAATCCCTAATTAGGGTTAGGGAAAGATTGTTAAATGAGTGGGGCCCAATATGTCATTTGATAAAATCAAATTGGTGGTCGAGAATGAATATGACAATTAGCCAAAAAGATAAAGATTTTTGAAAATCAAGAGGATAAAGATTGCTTGATTTATGAGATTCAAAAAATTGAGAAGATAAGAGTTGGACTAAAAAGCAGATTTGGAAAATCAAGAATTTTCTCAATTACTTTATTTTTGGAAGAAGATTACCATTTTGAATTAAATTAATTCAAAATATGGATTTTGTGTGACAATAAATAATCTTTTTAAGATTATTTACCAAAATGAACTGACAGTTAAGAATGTGATATCATTTTTAATAATTTAATTTATTTAAAATGAGGGAAATGCTAAATTTAGCAATTAAATAATTAAAGATAATTATTTAATTTAGAAGATTATGACCAATAATTAATTAAATTAATAAATTCATTTATTTAATAATCGAGAAGACAAATGAATAAAGGTAATTAAATAAATTAAGAAATTTATTTAATTGTGGAAAGATTTAGATGATTAAAGATGTATTAAATAAATAAATATAATTTATTTATTTAATAATCATGAAGAATATAAGAGACATGAATTAATTAAACAATTATAAATTATTTAATTAATAGTCGAATGTGGACCAAGGACATAATTAAAATGTCATAATTATGCCAGGACGAATGTTGTAAAATAGAGCTTGCAGGCCTAGGTCATTTTTAAGTGTCTACATTTTGCCCCTCTTTGTCATAATGTAGCATGTCGCATTGTGACAAAGAAAATAAGTCATAAACATGCCCCAGTGAAGGTATAGAGTATCGATGCCCCCTCGGGAAATTTTTTGAATTTTGGCCAGGTGACCAAAAAAATTGGAAAGTGTCCCAATAAGTCAATTTAATAATCAGAAAGACAATGGTGCGGTCAGTTTCGAATTTTAGCGTGTTTAGAGCAGCCAAAAGGGCCTCCAGTAATAAAAGAGTTGAAAAATGTCATTTTGACTTTATAAATAGGTTGACAAAAGGGTAAAAGTCAATTCATTTCCACTATTCACCTTAGCAAATTTGAGAGTGATGAGTGAAGAGAACTTTTGTGAGGATGATGATTCTAGTGACTGAGCATCACGATGAGATCGTGCAAACCTTCATGAGACCGAGGGGATTAGAGCTAGTGGTATGTACCTCTAACCCACCTTGTCATTTCATTGTTTTGCATGCAAATTTTAGGTTTTTAGGACCAACAATGAATGCGTTGTGACACATGTGTGCGCATAAGTTGCATTCGACTTTGTGTTCAACGCATTTGATGCATCACGACACAAGTGCAAGGGATAATTAGGTAATTCTAGAGATGTGTGACACATTTGCTTAAAAGTGCAACGCATTTTCAATATCGTGCCACATTCGAGAGCTTTCATGCCGCATATGTCATTTTGCAACGCATTCGTTAGTTTGAGCAACACATTTGAATGAAGTGATGCATGTGCCATAGAGAGTGACACAAATTCTCTGATGCAACGCAATTGAGGGATAGAATGATGCAATCGATGTGACATGACGCAAGTGAAGTACAGAATGATGCAACCACTTTTTCATGACACAAATGAAGTCAATGCGACACATTTGACTTTGACTTTGTCTAAGGCTAATTTTGATGCTTTTCAATTTTTTAATGCTCTTGAGTGACACAAATGATACTGATGATTGTCTATAAGGTACTAATGTGTTTAATCATGTGTAGAGACAGCTAGCACCTATCTATATGCGAGAGAGCAGGGCATTGACCTTTCAGTTCTGAGATCAACTAAGCCCGTGAGAGTGGTGATGGTTGATGCAACTCAGTTTGTATTATGTTTCCTATATGCTCATTATTCAGGTGAATAGGGAACTATTGACTGCATTGTATGAGAGGTGGCACTCTGTGACATGCTCTTTCTATTTGCTGACAGGAGAGGCTATTGTGACATTGGAGGATGTCTACCATATTCTCTATTTTCTAATTCAAGGAGAGAGGATCGTTTATGACCCTCAACATGGCTATCATAACTTTATGAATTACTATCACGATCAGGGTGCAGGACTTGGCATAGAGAGTTACGATATCTGATGGGAGTTTATGGCAAAGAATTATGCCTAGTTTGATGCACTGCTAGCAACATTGATCGGTGAGATACTGATTCCCAACCGCTGTGGACATGGGTTTCCCATTGGTTGGGGTGATGTGCTAGTGGGAATGAGGTGAGACCAGACAATTTATGCCTGGAGGCCTTGTTTGTTAGGCATGCTTTACCATCAGCTTCACGAGGTGGCCTATAGGAGGGCACAAAGTATTGTGTGTGGCATGACACAATTGATGATATGGGTTTGGGAGCATGTGGCGATATTCTGACCTCCTATCCAAAGACCACAACTAGCCAAGGGTATGCCATATACATAGTACTATGTCGGTGCTCTACAACAGACGAGGGTTGGAGAGATAGGTTGGTGGCACCATCATATTGATACCATGATTACATTCATTTGGAGGCCCTATAGAGACTATGAGCAGTGGGATAACGAGGATGGCCACCTTAGTTTCTATAGAAAGTATTGTTATTTGATTGTTAGGACAATGCAGAGTGAGCTCATCATAGAGATATATCTACCACAACATGTTCTGAGACAATTTGGAGAGTAGTAGGGTGTACCAGTAGGCACAACCAAGTATGCTAGATCATCGAGGGAGGGAGCCTAGTGTCCACCTATTCCTATACCATTTTTTGAGCAACATATTGATGGTCTAGTGGCACAACAGTGGGGATGGAGGGGTGGGATTGCAGATCCGAGGACGACCACTGATTATGATTTGTGGTGGAAGGCATGACGACCAGTTCCATTGACAAATCCAGATGGGCCAGCATCAATTTGCAGGAGATCAATGATACCCCGTGTGCCACAAGCTAGACGAGGGGGTAGAGATGGCAGTAGGGATGGAGGCTAGGGTGGAGGGAGAGATGGGGGTAGAGATAGAGGTCGGGGTGGAGGGAGAGATGGGTATGACGGGGATGATGGAGGAGACGACAGGAGGATGAGAGATAGATAGAGGCAGGTCCGGAGAGATATTAGCTATAGTATTATGTGGTTGCTTAATAAGATGAAAATCATACTCTTTTCCAATATTATGAGGAACACAAGGTGTGGATAGAAGATAAGGTTGGGGAAATGAAATGGAAGTTGTGGTTGTTTTAGTATTATTTTTTTGTTTGTTACATTAAGTATTTCATTTGCGATAGATTGCATCATACTATGGTTTCTACAACAAATTTTTTTGTGTATAATTATTTTTAGTGAGTTGTTTTACAAAGTCTAGAATGTGACCTAAAGGTTTATGCTAGTTTAAAGATCCTCCAGTAATGATAGAAATTTTAGGTAATAAATTTTGTTTCTTTTTTTTATCCCCAAGGAATATTCAAGAATGTTGGGTAGGACATTGATCACTTTTTTATAAAGAACAATGGTTTTTAGGGTAATGTAATGAATTAGCTAAAAAAGGATCAAATTGGAAATCTATAATAGAATCTAGAAGAAAACTATCAAGAATAGGGATCAGATCTTACCAAAGGCTATATATAGAAAGCCTACATGGAAAATTAAGGTCAAATTGATAACATAGGCACACTGGGTGCCCTAGTCTAGGATTACACATGTTTTAGATTTCAAATATTATACATGTAAACAAAATGTGTAGGATCTTTTCTATGAAATCCAGATTTGAAGTTTAGTAGAGTTTGAGAAATCAATTGTGCTAATTCAATGATAATAATAATATTAAAGAATGAATTGGGGATTTTAAGGATTAAAATGAGTTGATAGATCAAATCAATTTCACACATGAGTGCTCTTAGGAGGTATTATATAGGAGAAAATGCTAATAAAATGGGTGTAAAAATAAAATCATAGAAAAATGTGTTTTTGGTTTATGTTTTTGTAAAGAAAAAAGTGTATAAATGATTTATTTATCAAAAGTAAAAAATGCATTTTCCAATAAAAATGAAATAATTCATATAGATAATGTGCTAGACAAGGAAAATTTATATATGAAACTATGCAATTGAATCTAAATGTTTCACAAACATTATGTAAATTAGATTCACCAAATTGTTTAGTTTTTTAGGAATAAAGAGTGAAAATTATTGATTTTGAAAATGAAACAAATGCATATCAATAACAAGATATTCAAATATCCTAATGTGTGATCAAATTACAAAATTTATGCTAAAAAAATGAAAAAAATACAAGTGCAAGAAATTTTGGGTTAACCAAAATGTTAAGTGAGAAAGCGATCTAAGATCCTTAGAACATGTGAATTAACCTAGATCTAGCTTTCCTCTTTGTCTTAACATTAGAGCACAAACAAACTAGCGTTTGATGATTGACTAGCTTCCTTAAAGGAGATCCAATTTGCTAGGGTTTTGTTCATTTGTTGCAAAGAGGGTAGTTTTTTTATGTGATTTAATTAGCCTAATTGACATAAGCCTTGGATCTAAAAATACAAATGATATAAGAAAAAAATATAAAATTACAAAAACAGACACAATTAAAGATATGTAGGTAGAGAGAAACTTGTAGATGAAATTTGAGCTTAAAATGGAGAGAATTGGGAGTGTTGAGACACCCTAGTCTAGGTATTTTGAGGTCTTTAGATGTCAGATCAGTCTAGTATAGTCTACTCTTTACTCTCCTATACACATGAAAATAGGGAAAATGTTGTGTTGTATAGGAGTTTTCCTTAGTCAAACCCTAATTTTTATGTTTCCACCTCCACAACAACAACTAATGATGGTATGAATCATGCACCCTAGGTCATATAGGGGGAAAGTAAACAACAAATGATTGTAGTAAATGAATTAAAATTGAATTTATGTCACACCATAGAATACTAAAGGAGTTGATGAACAATGCATGAATTTCCTTGAAGACCTATAGGAGGTTAGTCACATAGTGCAATAGATTGATGTAGCAAGCATGTAGAGAATAAGTCATGTATCTTCACATTTTGAACACATCAATTATTTATAGTTCATAATAAAGTGTTAGAATATTCAAAATTAGAGGGAAAACATGTTTTTATATTCATCCCAATTGATCATTTCTGGTGTAGGTTGATATGGGTTCATTTATAAATCACCAAAGGCTCACATTGAAATTTGGTAATTCTCAAAAATCACATCTTTGGACTAGGGAACCTAGTAATTGTGTCTAAATATTTTTGGCCTAGCATTCTAGGGATGTCGAGAAATTTAATATATTCTCCCAATATAGACTCAAAATGATAAATTTATGAATATAATTAATTATATATGCAAAGTACGGTGTCAATATAGTGCGAAATTTTCAAGGCTAATAATTTATGATGTGACAAGAACATTAGATCATCTACAATGGGCCCTTTATAAATTTAATTTAATTAAATGAAATTATGTGGTTGGATGATGTTGAGAATTATTTATATTGGAGGGATGAATTAATTTAAATTTTATTTATTTATTTTATAGTATACTTATTTAATTTGATTAAATAATTATTTGGAACTATATTTATTGTCTATGTTGAATAAATTATTGATAAAGTAATTAATTGATGAGGTAAATTTTTGGTGTCTACAAAATTAAATATGAAAATAAAATGTAGAAAAATGTGTATACCTTGTAGTGCAATGTGACAAGCATTTCTACTTAAGTGTCAATGCAGATAAGGTGGTTGGAGGTGACAGTGTATGTGTTCATACTAAAGAGGAGATATCTATTGGAATCAAAGATGGTCAAACCCTTGAAAAAAAATATAGAATTTGATGAAGACAAATAGATAATTTTTTAAAATCAAATCAAATCAAAGATTCCAATTTATATGAAATCAAATGAAAAATTACATTGTTTCATTTTCATAAAAATAATATATAATAAGTTTTTGCTCAAAATAATATAAGGTTCCATTGATGACTTGTAAAAAGATTTTTCTAATAAAGTTAAAATATTTTTCCTAACCATTCTAAGAACACATATAATCCTTAAAAAAGATTAATCAACATAATAAATCCATATTTTATCTCATCATAATTTATTTTTTTATTATATCAAATAATATCTCACATATTTAGTAAGAAGAATCAAATCTTATTATACTCATAATTATTGCATTATGGAATGACTAAATGAATGGATTTGATGGCTAAAAAATTAAATTATTTTAATCTCCTTAATAAATGATAGTTGTAGGATGCTTGTATTATACACTTCTACACATAGTTAACATGATAAAAATAAGGGAGCAACATATTACATGTTGTTGAATGAACAAGATAATTGAGAGGGGGGGTGAATCAGTTGTAGAAAATTAAAATGTCAAATCCCTCAACAATAATTAGATCCATAAACATGCATTAAGCCCTTATTCTCTTAATGTGATTAATCATGAAATGCAAATAATAGAAATTGAAATAACAACACTATACACAAGATAACACCATATTTACATGGAAAACCAAATGGGGGAAAAACTACGGTGAGGATTAGCTCACAATATAAGTAATTGCAAAACTAGTATGAGGGCTCACTACCAAAATAGGACACATTGTCCAAAAAGGCTCACAACTAGGGCTCATTTCCACAAAAAGAAATAAAGAAGATAGAAGAAAAATGTTACATAGAGAAAAAATTCTCAATGAAACAAGGAATCCACAATAAATTCTCCAACAATTTCATAGCCTTGCATGAAAGATTGCAGAAACCTTCAACTCACTATATTTAGGAATCCAACACTTTGAAATTCACACTACTCAGCTCAAATTTGCATCTATACTTATACAATTTTCATCACACTCATCACTTGCATTAATCTCACATCTATCTTTCCTCTCTCTTTCATCTTACAACAAAACCAATCTTATTTATATCAACCTCAATTTTGAAAACTTTCTCCATGGTTGGCAACTATCTGTTACATTTCAAATTTCAAATTAGGTTAGAACCTAAACATTCCCACGGTGGATGGGATTGAAGAAACCCATATAAATCCTTACTTAGGACCCAAATTAATCCTAACAAACCTCAACATTATTTCATAAAATTTGTATGTAGTGCTAACACAAGGTCAAACAATGATCATGTTAAACACCATAAAACGTTAAGTACACACTTCCTTATATCAATCTAAAACATTAAAACAACAAAATTTACTTGAACACAATCTAGAATAATTCTTGAACAACCTGAGATCTAACAAAGACTTCATCCAAAATCATATCATAGAAATATTTCAACCCAAAACATTTGGTTAACCTTAATTGTACACTGATGCATGGAACACACACTATACAGTACCAAATCAAGTGAAACCTTGAATTCTGAAAGATACAAAAATTATAAGAAACTTCCAAAATTCACACAGACTGAAGCCAAACTATAGAGAAACCCAAATCAAATACATTTCTCCCAAACCCCAAGAAATACCACTAAAAAAATTGGCTAACACACTAGTGAAAATATCTCACTCTACACATGATCTAGAAACCTGAATTTTTGATATAGTAAATATTGACAACCTTGAACAACATATCAGATCTACATAGGCATAGCATCAACAAAGAAGAAACATGGAGCACATCCCAGACACGTTATGAACACTTGCACAACACTTTCTTCTCTATTTATCAATTTTTCTCAAAAGCACTTGAAAACCAAGCACCAAAGACATCATCTCAACACATTACTTCATTCCAACAAATCTCCAAAAACTAGAACATAAAGATAGCTCCATGTACTTACAACACTTCCTCAATATCTCAACTACACATGCACACAACCTACAACAACTTGTTTTCCTCTTTTTCACAATTTTCTCAATATCGTCAACATCTTCATTATGCAACAATCTTCCTCAAAACATAGTTGACATCAATGACAACACTAGCCTATAGACATCATGCTGACATCAATAACAACACCCTCATACTTGCAACACTTTTTTGTAACAATAACATGTTTTTTGAGGAAACATATGTCTAGAAAATTATTTATTTAGTATATTCTGATAAAAAATCATTGAAAAAATGCACATAGGATCAAACATTCATGAATTCATCCAACATATTTTTATATAAAATATTAAATGCAATAATTATAAAAATTGTGTGAAATAATATTTATTTAAAATGATTTACCTCATTTATTATGCCCTTCTTCTAAACATGGTAATCATGAATATGTTTAGAAATTTTCACACCATTCTATAAAGTAGAAACACTAATATGTTTTCATGTCATTTGCTAGCTAAAAAGTAATGATTAGAATTAATTCACATATTTCTCGATGTTGAGGAAATGTAACAAGTTAGCTAAATGAAATGTATTTATTTACTTAGGACATATACATAAGATCAAAAGATTATCAATTCAGTAAAAAATAATCTATGAAATAAAATATTAAATACAAGAGCTATGAAAATTGCATAAAAATATATATCCATTTGAAAGGTTTTATCATATTTATTATGTATTTCTTCTAAATATGGTAGTTGTAAGATGGGGTCATAAATCAAATAGAATAGACAAAGTGATAGCCAACACTTCTAAACTATTAACCTCATCCAAACAAGAGAAAACAAAGTAAGCATAAGGAAAATAAAACATTAAATTAAAATACTCCCCATGCTTGAACTTGAATCACTTCTCTTGCTCTCCTATTTCTCCTTTTGCAAATATGCCCTCAAATTTGTAGTGTGACTTGTGCAAATACCTGCAAATGATAAGTAGAAAGTTGGAGAAGAATAGCTGTTAAACTGAAAATGGAGAAGGAAGATTGCTTTATAGACAACCATTCGAATGGATGGTTGAGATTAATCTTCTATAAAGATTCCAAGATCAATGGATGGGAATGCATGAGAGGGATGTTACGAAATGGATGGTTGAGATTAAGTCTCAGAAAAGATGACAAGATCAATGGTCTAGAATTGATGCACCAAGAATATGCTATTCTTGGAGGAATCATAACAGGAAGACATGCAAAGACATGTAGGCCATGACAGACATGTAGGGACATGCAAGCTATGACAGGAAATGAATGTTATGACAGGGGATTATGACAGGGTATCTTTGACCAAGTGGTGCATAAATAATTTATTTTAAATTATTTATTCAAAAATGTTGGAAATGGACAAGTGGAAAATAAATAATTTATTCAAATTATTTATTTGAAAATAAAGGAAATTGACAAGTGGAAAATAAATAATTTATTCAAATTATTTATTTGAAAAAATGAAGAGGAGCATTTAATTAAATTTATTAATCTAATTAAATGTAGAGATAGAAATTAGACCTTAAATAATTAATTTAGATTAACTATTTAATTATGAGATGTGGCATGGGATAGTTAAATGATTTTAATAATTATTTAACTATGGAAGAATTAAAGGACCATGAATAGATAAATAATTAATGGTAATTATTTAACTATAGATGAAAGATGACAAAACAATTAAATAAATAATAATTTATTTAAATATTGAAGAAGAGGAAGAAATTAGTGACACGATTAGTTTATTTAATCAGTTAGGATAGAATAAATATTAGAAAGTGAATTAATTAAATAATTATTAAAAATTATTTAATTAACAGAGGAATATAATCAAGCATAATTGAATAACTAAAATTATTATCGAAGGACAAGGATGAAGAAAAATGACACTCGGAGGCTTAGGAAATTTTTATGTGTCTACATTCTGCCCCTCTTTGTCATAATGCAGCTTGTCGCATTGTGACAAAGAAAAATAAGTCAAAGTCATGCCCCAATGCAAAATAAGATGAGGAAGAATGACAAGGAGGGTTACAGTATGCCCCCTCAAGAGGACAGACGGGTTCCAAGAACACGGGTGTGCTCTCAAAATTGATGAGAAGACTAGAGGATAAAACATTAAATTAAAATACTCCCCATGCTTGAACTTGAATCACTTCTCTTGCCGATAAGGGTGTGGTTTGGTGGTCAAGTCGCTTGGTTGTAGTGACGGCCACTAGGGTTCAAACCCTCGTTGGGCCAAAGTGCTCGCAGGCCTTGTGCCTTCGCTGGGCCTTTGTGCTCGCGGGTTTGGTTGTTTCTTGTGGTTTGTTGTATCCGGTTCATAGCTCCGGTCAAAAAAAGCTTTTACCCCTAATAATATGGGTGCATTGCACCTTTAAAAAAAAAAAAAAAAAACTTGAATCACTTCTCTTGCTCTCTTATTTCTCCTTTGGAAAATATGCCCTCAGATTTGTAGTGTGACTTGTGCAAATACCTGCAAATGATAAGTAGAAATTTGGAGAAGAATAGCTGTTAAGCTGAAAATGGAGAAGGAAGCTTGCTTTTATAGACAACCATTCGAATGGACAGTTAAGATTAATCTTCTAGAAAGATTCCAAGATCAATGGATGGGAATGCATGAGAGGGATGTTACGAAATGGATGGTTGAGATTAAGTCTCAGAAAAGATGTCAAGATCAATGGTCCAGAATTGATGCACCAAGAATATGCTATTCTTGGAGGAATCATGATAGGAAGACATGCAAAGACAAGCAGGTCATGACAAACATGCAGGTTAGGATAGGCATGCAAAGACATGCAGGGACATGCAAGCTATGACAGGAAATGAATGTTATGATAGGGGATTATGACAGGGTATCTTTGACCAAGTGGTGCATAAATAATTTATTTTAAATTATTTATTCGAAAATGTTGGAAATGGACAAGTGGAATATAAATTATTTATTCAAATTATTTATTTGAAAAAATGAAGAGGAGCATTTAATTAAATTTATTAATTTAATTAAATGGAGAGATAGAAATTAGACCTTCAATAATTAATTTAGATTAACTATTTAATTAGGAGAGGTGGCATGAGATAGTTAAATGATTTTAATAATTATTTAACTATGGAAGAATTAAAGGACCATGAATAGATAAATAATTAATGGTAATTATTTAACTATAGATGAAAGATGACAAAATAATTAAATAAATAATAATTTATTTAACTATTGAAGAAGAGGAAGAAATTAGTGACACGATTAGTTTATTTAATCGGTTAGGATAGAATAAATATTAGAAAGTGAATTAATTAAATAATTATTAAAAATTATTTAATTAATAGAGGAATATAATCAAGCATAATTGAATAACTAAAATTATTATCGAAGGATTAGGATGAAGAAAAATGACACTCAAAGGCTTAGGAAATTTTTATGTGTCTACATTTTTCCCCTCTTTGTCATAATGCAACCTGTCGCATTGTGACAAAGAAAAATAAGTCAAAGTCATGCCCCATAAGATGGAATTAGAAAATCAAATAGAATAAATAAAGTGACAGCCAACACCTCTAAACTATTAATCCACATCCAAACAAGAGAAAAAAGAGTAATCATAAGGAAAATAAAACATTAAATTAAAATACTCCCCATGCTTGAACTTGAATCACTTCTCTTACTCTCCTATTTCTCCTTTTGCAAATATGCCCTTAGATTTGTAGTGTGACTTGTGCAAATACCTGCAAATGATAAGTAGAAAGTTGGAGAAGAATAGTTGTTAAGCTGAAAATGGAGAAGGAAGCTTGCTTTTATAGACAACCATTCGAATGGACAGTTGAGATTAATCTTCTAGAAATATTCCAAGATCAATGGTCCAGAATTGATGCACCAAAAATATGCTATTCTTGGAGGAATCATGACAGGAAGACATGCAAAGACATGCAGGCCATGACAGACATACAGGCTAGGATAGGCATTCAAGGACATGCAAGGACATGCAAGCTATGATAGGAAATGAATGTTATGACAGGGGATTATGACAGGGTATCTTTGACCAAGTGGTGCATAAATAATTTATTTTAAATTATTTATTCGAAAATGTTGGAAATGGACAAGTGGAAAATAAATAATTTATTTGAAAATAGAGGAAATTGACAAGTGGAAAATAAATTATTTATTCAAATTATTTATTTGAAAAAATGAAAAGAGGAGCATTTAATTAGATTTATTAATTTAATTAAATGGAGAGATAGAAATTAGACATTCAATAATTAATTTAGATTAACTATTTAATTAGGAGAGGTGGCATGGGATAGTTAAATGATTTTAATAATTATTTAACTATGGAAGAATTAAAGGACCATGAATAGATAAATAATTAATGGTAATTATTTAACTATAGATGAAAGATGACAAAACAATTAAATAAATAATAATTTATTTAACTATTGAAGAAGAGGAAAAAAATAGTGACACGATTAGTTTATTTAATCGGTCAGGATAGAATAAATATTAGAAAGTGAATTAATTAAATAATTATTAAAAATTATTTAATTAAGAGAAATATAATCAAGCATAATTGAATAACTAAAATTATTATCGAAGGACAAGGATGAAGAAAAATGACACTCGAAGGCTTAGGAAATTTTTATGTGTCTACTAGATATCTATGAAAAGCTAAGACATAGAGCTTCAAAACCCAAAAAACATTTTGCAAAATTCTACACAACAAAAGTATTATAAACAAAAGAAAAATCGGATTTTAATAACTAAATCTTAAAAAGTTGTGATCAGAAAAATGGCCATAACTTTCTCAAATCTTAATGAAATTTCAAACCATTTAATGTTTCGTAAAGATGAAAATGAGACCTACAAAACCCAGAAATGTTTTTAAAATATTTGATGTGTCCATCATTTTGTGCTCAAATGAAGATGACGGGATTTCGTATGCATTCTTGGCTGTAATCTGCAAAACAATGAAAACAATGAAAATTATAAGATTAACTATTGATGACAATGAAAATATGACACTAGCCTATGTTTTTGTCTTTTTTAGATAAAGGCTGACAATGCAAGACTATTTTTTTGGATTTTTTGACAATAAGGGATGCAATATGACAATGTTGTCTAAAGAAAATGACTAATGCCAAAGGACAATGAAAACTAAGATGACAAATTATGATACTAATTTTAATTTATTTTATTTTTTGTGTTTTTGGAGGATGTCAATGCAAGGTGATAATGACGTTTGCCTAAGGAAAATGACTAATGCAAGGTGATAAATTGTTAAGAAAGGATGTTAAATGCCAAGGTGATAGTGAGGACTAATGTGAAAATGTTGGTTAAGGAAATGACCAATGCAAAGTCTAGATGCCAAATGAGGACTATGATGACAATATTTTGGATTTTAAAGATATGCAAGGTGAGGAATAAAATGATTTGAATGTCTAAGGTATGCAAATGCAAAGGTATAAAATTATTTGGAAGAAGGTTGCCTAACCACCCTATGCTTTATCTATGTCTCAATTTTGGAATATCAAAGCACTTGTTTGAAGGAATGAAGGACAATGACAAAATGACAAGTGAGTCTTCCTAACTAGACTTTTGAGTTAGAAGGATCTCACAAAAGGAAAATGACTAAAGGAGATAATGATGTCTAAGTCCAATGATAACCTAATTTTGAAAGTCAAGATTTTGCAAAGTGAGGTAAGGTTGTCCTAATCCAAAATATGCAAAATGAGATGAGGACCTAATCCAAAATATGCTTGAACAGACGGGATTTCGTATGCATTCTTGGCTGTAATGTGCAAAACAATGAAAACAATGAAAATTATAAGATTAACTATTGATGACAATGAAAGTATGACACTAGCCTATGTTTTTGTCTTTTTTAGATAAAGGATGAAAATGCAAGACTATGTTTTTAAATTTTTTTAGATAAAGGATGGCAATGTAAGACTATGTTTTTGTATTTTTTGACAATAAGGGATGCAATATGACAATGTTGTCTAAAGAAAATGACTAATGCCAAAGGACAATGAAGACTAAGATGACAAGTTATGACACTAATTTTAATTTATTTATTTTTTTGTGTTTTTGGAGGATGTCAATGCAAGGTCATAATGACGTTTTCCTAAGGAAAATGACTAATGCAAGGTGATAAATTGTTAAGAAAGGATGTCAAATGCCAAGGTGACAGTGAGGACTAATGTGAAAATGTTGGTTAACGAAATGACCAATGCAAAGTCTAGATGCCAAATGAGGACTATGATGACAATATTTTGGATTTTAAAGATATGCAAGGTGAGGAATAAAATGATTTGAATGTCTAAGGTATGCAAATGCAAAGGTATAAAATGATTTGGAAGAAGGTTGCCTAACCACCCTATGCTTTATCTATGTCTCAATTTTGGAATATCAAAGGACTTGTTTGAAGGACTAAAGGACAAGGACAAAATGACAAGTGAGTCTTCCTAACTAGACTTTTGAGTCAGAAGGATCTCACAAAAGGACAATGACTAAAGGAGATAATGATGTCTAAGTCCAATGATAACCTAATTTTGAAAGTCAAGATTTTGCAAAGTGAAGTAAGGTTGTCCTAATCTAAAATATGCAAAATGAGATGCTAACCCATCATGATGTATGTAAACATTGTCACTTGGAATATTTTCATCTACAAGAAAGTCTGCTATGACCAAGATAGATGACCCTAGTTGATAAAGTGTCTTAGCTTCATTGTCATGTTGGCCATATTTCTCACTAATATCTTTTGTCTGATCTTGTGACATGTCAGGTTCAGATGATTCTATTGGTGCTTCCAAGGTAATGTCGAAGTTATCATTATGGTCAATGTCATAAAATCCAGTAAATTTAATTATAGCTTGATCATTTGCAAATATGTCCATAGAAGAATCTTGTTCTGAAGTAAGATCATCTATGTGTCCCATGGAGGCAAGTGTCTCATTTTGGGAGGTGGATGTGCTTGGATTTTGAGTAGGATTAGTCTCATATGTTTGGTCATGAATGGCATAAAGGTCAAGTAGTGGATCATTTTGGACTTCTTGATGAATGGTAGTGTCTTGGTCAAAGATGGGATTGTCATGGATTTGGACTTCTTGGTCAATGGTAGGGTTTTGGTCAAAGATGGGGTTGTCATGGATTTGGACTTCTTGGTCAATGGTATGGTCAATGGTAGGCATATTTTGGATGTCATGATTGTCTTGAATGACTTCTTTAATGGACTTCAAGATAGGGTCATGGGATGGACTACCTTGTTCTTGACATGAAGGTGGTGTTATAATGTCATGTTTTGGGCTTTCATTTTGACATGTATCCTCAAGTTCAGACAATGGGATTTGACTTTGTACAATGATAGAATTTTCATGACTAAATGTGGCTTGTGAGGGAGTGACTTGAAAGAATTAATGGATGAAGGACTAGGATACGACATGGAGACTTGAATTGGATTAATAAGGTATGATGTGGAGACTTGACATGAGTTGGTAGATGGTTGATAAGGCATGTAGACTTGGACATGATTGGTAGGTGAAGGACTAGAATATGATGTGGAGACTTGTAATGGACTAGTGGAAAGTTGGTTTCCCTTGTCAAGGTTAGGATAAGGGTGATAAGTGGATGTTTGTTGTGAATTAATGGCAAGATTTGTATTAAGTGACTATTGATGGTGAGGGTAGACAGATGGAGGTCCCAAAGTATTTATGTCAAAGCCCCGTGGTAACTTAGCCCCTTGGTCCAAAAGCATGGATAGATACCTTTGAGGGTCACATAAGACTAATTTTTCTACAAAGGAGGCTATATCAAGATTTTTCATTGCAGCTTCTAAGTCTTTTACGTATACTCGTCCATTTTGGTCTCTTTGTATGAATGGTCTAGAAGGATTTTGTGATGAAAATGGCATGTTCATGGAAGATTTCATGTTCATGTTGTGAAATGGGTCAGAACAAGTCCAGTGTTGGTTTGTGTCATAAGTGTTATTGTCAATGTTGGGATTGGTGTTGGTGTTGGTGTTTTCAAAATCTTGTCCAAAGTATGTCATTTGTCTTTTCTTTCTTTGAAGTCTTGTTTCAACCATCAAGGAAATTTCTCAAATGAAGATGATGACAATGAAAGTATGACACTAGCCTATGTTTTTGTCTTTTTTAGATAAAGGATGACAATGCAAGACTATGTTTTTAAATTTTTTTAGATAAAGGATGACAATGCAAGACTATGTTTTTGGATTTTTTGACAATAAGGGATGCAATATGACAATGTTGTCTAAAGAAAATGACTAATGCCAAAGGACAATGAAGACTAAGATGACAAGTTATGACACTAATTTTAATTTATTTATTTTTTTGTGTTTTTGGAGGATGTCAATGCAAGGTCATAATGATGTTTTCCTAAGGAAAATGACTAATGCAAGGTGATAAATTGTTAAGAAAGGATGTCAAATGCCAAGGTGACAGTGAGGACTAATGTGAAAATGTTGGTTAACGAAATGACCAATGCAAAGTCTAGATGCCAAATGAGGACTATGATGACAATATTTTGGATTTTAAAGATATGCAAGGTGAGGAATAAAATGATTTGAATGTCTAAGGTATGCAAATGCAAAGGTACAAAATGTTATGGAAGAAGGTTTTCTCTAACCACCCTATGCTTTATCTATGTCTCAATTTTGGAATATCAAAGGACTTGTTTGAAGGACTAAAGGACAAGGACAAAATGACAAGTGAGTCTTCCTAACTAGACTTTTGAGTCAGAAGGATCTCACAAAAGGACAATGACTAAAGGAGATAATGATGTCTAATTCCAATGATAACCTAATTTTGAAAGTCAAGATTTTGCAAAGTGGCGTAAGGTTGTCCTAATCCAAAATATGCAAAATGAGATGAGGACCTCATTTTTTGGTTTATGATTGAAAATGCAAATGGTGAAGCCTAAGGATGAAGCTAAATATTTGCAAAGATGAACCTATGGTAAGATGCAAGCTAAAGTGAACAAGGAATGAGAGATTTGAGTAATTTCATGATTTGGTTTTGACACAAGACTTCTAGGCTGAGACTGTTGTTTTGATGTTTTATTGAAAAGTCTGAGTTGGCTGAGGTTTTGTGTCTAGATTTGTGAATGTTGTGTATATTGTTTGAAAATTTAGAAAACACTTGACAAGCACAATGTTTTGGTGTACACAAACACAGATGAGACAAAGCACATTCCTAATAGGCCAAGGGTTTGTATACTTGATATAGCCCATTGATATACCTCGGATTGGTGCTAAACACCTTTCCTTCTTGAGAGTGGATAGCTTAGAAGTTTGGTGGCACTGGCTCCCCTCCATAGCTCATTAATGTCATTTAGGCACACCAACTTCGGATTCTTGGGTCATCACTTCCCAATAACTACTATCTCTACTCAAGGGAGTCAGTAGTGAGTATCTCTGGGCATGATACTTTACCCTACACTATACCAAGCAACAGCCAAAAAAGGTTCGACTCTAAAACAAAAGGTGTTTAGTTAGGGCATCCGTTCGAGTGGCCACACATGGGGTGAGATATTAATCACCAATTAGGTGGCACTCCAGCCTGAAGAGGTTACACTCAACAGGGTTTATGGGAGTACTACTCCATCCGTGTGACACATCCGCATTCGTGGTACTTGAACTTTCCTCAAGCACCCATTTTATATCCTGGCTGGAAGTGGCTTGGCTTTAGCCTGTTACCGGTCAAGTCGTCCCTTAAGGTGAGTATTTTTTCCCTTAAGTCAGGCCCATTTCTAGAAATAATAATCGTTTCTCTTACACCTAGGATCACTTGAAAGCACAAGGGGAGAGGATACTTCAATTATTAAGTCGTGAGGGTGACAAAAAATAAGGTGGGTTTGGTTTTCTGATCACCTAGTTGTCACAAGGTGAGAGCATAATCACATACCAACTTTAAGCACAATCAGACAAAATCAAGCACATGTTCATTTTAATGCACCAATGGAAGTGTCTTCTAAACTAGAAATTGCAAACACATTGTTTGAGAAATGAGTCTTCGATTAACGGAGCTGCAAAACCACAAATTAGTAGTTTCATAAATGTCTTGGACCAACAAGAAAGCTGCAAAAAACTAAGTTAGAACAAAATATTAAAAACCAAACTAAAAGTTAGTAAATAATTAAACTAGAAAAGAGAAAGACTAAACTAAGAAAAAAGAATTAAAGAAAACTAAAAACTAAGAGCTCAATTTTTTTGTTTCTCCAAAAGAAGCAGTTTTGGGAGCCCCATTCCAAAGCCACACACTACAAACAAAAGATTAGTAAACCAAAAAGAAACTTGAATGAAAACAACAAACTAAAAATAGTGATAACTTTTTCACAATTAAAAAAAACTTTAAATTGTAGATATCTATGGAAAGCTAAGATATAGAGTTTCAAAACCCAAAAAAGGAGCATTTAATTAAATTAATCAATTTAATTAAATGGAGAGATGAAAATTAGACATGGGATAGTTAAATAATTTTAATAATTATTTAATTATAGAAGAATTAAAGGACCATGAATAGATAAATAATTAATGGTAATTATTTAACTATAGATGAAAGGTGACAAAATAATTAAATAAATAATAATATATTCAACTATTGAAGAAGAGGGAGAAATTAGTGACACGAATAAAATTAATCAATTTAATTAAATGGAGAGATGAAAATTAGACATGGGATAGTTAAATAATTTATTTAACTATTGAAGAAGGGGGAGAAATTAGTGACACAAATTAAATTAATCAATTTAATTAAATGGAGAGATGAAAATTAGACATGGGATAGTTAAATAATAATTTTTTTAACTATTGAAGAAGAGGGAGAAATTAGTGACGCAAATTAAATTAATCAATTTAATTAAATGGAGAGATGAAAATGACAAAAGGAGAATTTAATTAAACTAATCAATTTAATTAAATGGAGAGATGAAAATTAGTGACAATGAATCTTATAATTTTGTAGAGAAATTGGTTTGTTTTCTTGTTTGTTTTCATTGTTTTGCAGATTACAGCCAAGAATGCATACAAAATCCCGTCATCTTCATTTGAGCACAAAATGATGGACACATCAAATATTTTAAAACATTTTTTGGGTTTTGTAGGCCACATTTTCAGCTTTCCGAAATATTAAACGGTTTGAAATTTTGTTAATATTTGAGAAAGTTATGACCATTTTACTGATCGCAGCTTTTTAAGATTTAGTTATTAAAATCCAATTTTTCTTTTGTTTATAATACTTTTGTTGTATAGAATTTTGCAAAATATTTTTTGGGTTTTGAAGCTCTATGTTTTAGCTTTCCATAGATATCTACAATTTAAATTTTTGTTAAGTTTTGAGAAATTTATCACTATTTTTAGTTTGTTGTTTTCATTCAAGTATTTTTTTTGGTTTACTAATCTTTTGTTTGTAGCGTGTGGCTTTGGAATGGGGCTCCAAAAACTGCTTCTTTTGGAGCAACAAAAAAATAAGCTCTTAGTTTTTAGTTTTCTTTAATTCTTTTTTCTTAGTTTAGTCTTTTTATTTTCTAGTTTAATTATTTACTAACTTTTAGTTTGGTTTTTAATCTTTTGTTCTAACTTAATTTTTTTTTTCAGCTTTCTCGTTGGTCCAAGACGTTTATGAAATTACTAATTTGTGGTTTTGCAGTTCCGTTAGTTGAAGACTCATTTCTTAAACAAGGTGTTTGCAATTTCTAGTTTAGGAACACTTCTTTTGGTGCATTAAAATGAACATGTGTTTGATTTTGTCTGACTGTGCTTGAAGGTGGTAGGTGATTATGCTCTCACCTTATGAAAACTAGGTGATCAGAAAACTAGACCCACCTTATTTTTTGTCACTCTCACGACTTAATCGAAGTATCCTCTCCCCTTGCACTTTCAAGTGATCCTGGGTGTAAGAGAAATGGTTATTATTTCTAGAAATGGGCCTGCCTTAAGGGAAAAAATACTCACCTTAAGGGACGATTCGACTGGTAACAGGCTAAAGCCAAGCCACTTCCAGTTGGGATATAAAATGGGTGCTTGAGGAAAGTTCAAGTACCACAAGTGCGGATGTGTCACACAGACACATCATGCATTCCCATCCATTAATCTTGGTATCTTTCTAGAAGATTAATCTTAACCGTCCATTCGAATGGTTGTCTATAAAAGCAAGCTTCCTTCTCCATTTTTCAGCTTAATAGCTATTCTTCTCCAACTTTCTTACTACCATTTGTAGGTTTTGCACAAGTATTTCAACAAATCTAAGGGAAAAGTTGCATAACAAGAAGAAGGAGAGCAAGAGAAGGAATCAACTACAATATGGGGAGTGTTTTATTTTATTTGCTTTCATTTTGAAATGTCCATTTGTTTGTATTCTCTTGTTTGGATGAGGTTAATAGTTTAGAAGTGTTGGCTGTCACTTTGTCTATTCTATTTGATTTTCTAACCCCATCCTACATTGGTGAACCCCATCTTACGAGGATTAAAAAAAAGATAGGGGAACCAACTTTCATACTTACATTTTTATATTTATCATCATTGGGTAGATTATTGTAATGGCCAACAAACACCATGATATGATGGAGACCAAGGTGTACAAGGTTGTACCATCACTTGAGATAAGCAGTCACAGACAAGGATGATCATGACTCATACAAAAATAGTTTAGAGGTGTTGGCTGTCACTTTACCTATTCTATTTAATTTTCTAACCCATCTTACATTTAGAAGATGGGGTTAGAAAATCAAATAGAATAGGTAAAGTGACAGCCAACACCTCTAAACTATTAATCCACATCCAAACAAGAGAAAACAAAGTAAGCATAAGGAAAATAAAACATTAAATTAAAGTACTCCCCATGCTTGAACTTGAATCACTTCTATTGCTCTCTTATTTCTCTTTTTGCAAATATGCCCTCAAATTTGTAGTGTGGCTTGTGCAAATACCTGCAAATGATAAGTAGAAAGTTGGAGAAGAATAGCTATTAAGTTGAAAATGGAGAAGAAAGCTTGCTTTTATAGACAACCATTCGAATGGACGGTTGAGATTAATCTTCTAAAAAGATTCCAAAATCAATGGATGGGAATGCATGAGAGGGATGTTACGAAATGGATGGTTGAGATTAAGTCTCAGAAAAGATGCCAAGATCAATGGTCCAGAACTGATGCACCAAGAATATGCTATTCTTGGAGGAATCATGACAGGAAGACATGCAAAGACATGCAGGCCATGACAAACATGCAGGCTAGGATAGGCATGCAAGGACATGTAGGGACATGCAAGCTATGACAGGAAATGAATGTTATGACAGGGGATTATGACAAAGAATCTTTGACCAAGTGGTGCATAAATAATTTATTTTAAATTATTTATTCGAAAATGGAGGAAAGTGGAGGAAATGGACAAGTGGCAAATAAATAATTTATCCAAATTATTTATGTAGAGAAAATGACAAAAGGAGCATTTAATTAAATGGAGAGATGAAAATTAGACATGGGATAGTTAAATAATTTTAATAATTATTTAACTATAGAGAATTAAAGGACCATGAATAGATAAATAATTAATGGTAATTATTTAACTATAGATGAAAGGTGACAAAATAATTAAATAAATAATAATTTATTTAACTATTGAAGAAGAGGGAGAAATTAGTGATGCAATTAGTTCATTTAATTGATCAAGATAGAATAAATAGACATGAATTAATTAAATAATTAAATTATTTAATTAATAGATGAAAATGGACTGGATAACATAATTAAGTATCTTAATTATGCTAGGATGAAAGTGGCGAGAAATGAAGCTTGCAGGCCTAGGTCAATTTTCAGTGTCTACATTTTGCCCCTCTTTAACATAATGCAGTTCATCACATTGTGTCAAAGAAATTTAATTCTGAAATATGCCCTAGTGATAGCAAGGTACAGGTATGCCCTAGTGAAGGAAGAATGATGAGGAGGGTAGCGGTATGCCCCCTCGAGAGGACAAATGAGTTCAAAGAACACGAGTGTGCTCTCAAAATGGATGATAAGACTAGCGGATGAAGGATAGAATAAATGTTAGCTTGGAAGGTGATGAATATTAGCATGGAAGAGAAAGGAGGATGAAGATGGAAAGCTAGACGAGAAATGATAAGGGAACCAACTTTCATGCTTACATTTTTATATTTATCATCATTGGGCGTCAAATTGTCGCAAATGGTCCACAAACACCATGGTATGACATAGACCAAGGTGTGCAAGGTGACCATTTGCAAAACAGATAGTCATAGACAATGAATGTCCTAACTCATACTAAGGGCGAAGTTGCCCCAGTCTTTTTGTCAAGACAATCCACAGACAATAGTCAAAGAAAAACAAAAGAGATCATAAGACATCATCGCTACTCTAAATCCTTCAAGGGACATCCTTGAAGTAGCTAACTTAACATGACCAAGAGACAAAACGATAAAACATAAGACAAAATAACAAAAAGATGAGACAAAATAGACCAGAAAAATCAAGAGTCAGTCAATGAGTTTGCCAATGTTTTGCCAAAAACAAATTTCATGATAGTTTGTCACTTTGACAGTTTGATAGTTTTGACAGGTTGCCAATTCGACGGTGTTGATGGTTTGACAGGGCCTATTGTCAGGAAGGACACATCCTGAAAAAGGCAAATGACGTTTTGACAAGGTCCAAGTCCAAGAAGGACACATCTTGGAGGGGACCAAAGAGTGACAAGATTGACATTGTTTTGACAATTTGGCTGATTTTGACTAGATGATTGATTGGACTATGTTGTCTGTTGGTTCACAATTTAAATGTCAATGTTTTGAATGACTAATTTTGTTTGAGTGCCACTATGTCTGACTTATTTGACTGATGCAACTATGTTTGACTTATATGACCGATGTGATGAATGTTGGCTCTATTTTGGGATTCTTGGGAGTTATTTGATTTTTTATTTATTTATTTGTTTCTTCAAGACATTTTTTTGATGTTTAGGTCTTTTTTTTTTTCCAAAACATTTATGATGTTTTTAGGTCTTTTTTTTAGGACATTTTCTGATTTTTAGGTCTTTTTTAGGACATTTTCTGATTTTTTAGGGATTTTTGACATATTTATGATGCATGTGAATGATTCCAAGGATAGACATGATTGTATCGCTAGTCAAGTTGAATACCAATTGACAAGTTATAATGAGGACGTTGTTTGATGGGCGGTTGCATAACATGATTAGAATGACTTATGTTCATGACTAAATTGAATGATGGAGTATCCTTAGACAATTGACAAGGGAAAACCAAGATAACTGATAGACATGAAAGATTGATTGGTGGCCTTGGTAGGAGACATGCGACTAGAGGAATTGGCATATGATCTTCAAGGACTATGTCACATAGGGATAATGAGGTTATGACGACAATGACATGATGTTGCATGCATAGTTTGTGACCAAAGGATTGACATGTCAAGATTTTTCCCCAAAGCATGATTTATGTTTTCATATTTTATGTCAAGACCAAGGTAGCTGGGAAAATGGGCAGGGGAATGATATGGATGAAATGGATGGGTGTAAATGTCATGAGGAAATCATGGGAAAATGAGACGACTTGCCCCCAAGTGTAAAAGTCCACATAGATGATTTATTTTACACATGACGCCTGTTTGCCAAGTTTTCATCATGGTACTTATCCAGGGTGCCTGTTTGCTAGGTTTTCACCATTGGAAGAAATTTTTCTCTTTACTATTTTCTTGACTTTTATTTTCTTGATGTCACATGGACACTTGTTTGCCAGGTTTTCATTAAGGTGACAATTTTTTTGATTTTTTCAATTCTTTTGTATTTTTGTTTTTGTGGATAGCCTGGATGCTTTAGATGACCACTGACGGTGTCAATGTAGAGACTGGTGCCATGATATGCCAATAATGACCTTGCTGAAGAAGTTGTCTCGTCAGGATCATAGCGCTTGTATACAACTAATCGATGTCATTGTGATCCTTTCTGATACTAGAGTTGGCCTTATCAAAATACACACATTGCAATAGAGTGCCATGAGAGTCCTTGTGATAAAGAGTTGCTGCCATGATGTGACGGATTTGTGACATGGGATTTTTTGACTTTAGGCGAGATGTAGGATTATGACAAATGATGGTAGACATGGAAATGTTGTTTGGACATTTGGATGAATGAATTTTTATTTTCCAAACTTGGTATGATGGATGACGGATTTTAGAGGGATGGGATTTGGAACCAACACCTGTAGATGCCTTGTTTGATGACCATTTTGAAGGAGGTGGACATGTGTTATTTATGGGAGTCCTCTTGTCTTGTGGCTCCACATTTTGATTAACTTTTTCTTTTGACATATTTTCTTTGCTTGATCCACTTTTCTTTGGGATCCATTTTAATTTCATTTGTCCACTTATCTTTTTGCCTATTTTGATGGCCTTTGACATTTGAATTTTGACTTTGTAAGACTTTTGTTTTTGTTAGTTCCAAAAGGAAGGTTTAAGATTTTGAGAATGATGGTTTATGGTGTGGGTGGACGAGGTGTTGGAAGAAATCTTATGACAAGGATCACTCATGGAATCTATTTTGATGTTTGTATCTGACAAGGTTGCCCCTAGTATCGAGGAGGTTCCACTAACATCATTTAATTTTCCAACTGAAGAATAGCCAAGACCTTGATGTTTGTAATTTTCCTGGAGCTGTATTGGTTCTTGAATGCCTTGCTCGTGTATGCCTAGTCCTTTTCCTTGATAATGCATGCTCTGACATATTCTATTTGCGATGGGGTATTTATTATTTTGAAAGAAAGATGCTAACCCATCATGATGTATGTGGACATTGTCACTTGGAATATTTTGATCTGCAAGAAAGCCTGCTCTGACAAAGATAGATGACCCTAACTAATAAGATGTGACTTCATTGACATGTGGGATGTCTTTTGTCTGATTAACATCCTTGGTCTGATTTTGTGACATGTCAAATTTAGATGATTCTATGGGTGCTTCCAAGTCGATGTCAAAATCGTCTTTATGGTCATTGTCATAGAGTCTACCAGATTCAGCTATAGCTTGATCATCTGCAAATATGTCCATAAAAGACTCTTGTTTTGGAGTAAGATCATCTATGTGTCCCATGGAGGTAAGTGCCTCATTTTGGAAAATGGATATGCCCAGAGTTTGGATAGGGTCGTCTTCAAGTGTTTGATCATGAATGACATAAAGGTCAAGCAGTGGATCATTTTGGATTTCTTGGTCAATGGTAGGGTCTTGGTCAAAAATGGTGTTGTCATGGATTTGGACTTCTTGGTCAATGGTAGGTGTATTTTGGATGTCATGATTGTCTTGAATGACTTCTTGAATGGACTTTAAGATAGGTTCATGGGATGGACTACCTTGATCTTGACATGAAGGTGGCATTATAATGTTGTGCTTTGGGATTTCATTTTAACATGTATCCTCAAGTTCAGACAATGGGATTTGACTTTGGACAATGATAGAATTTTCATGACTAAATGTGGCTTGTGAGGGAGTGACTTGAAAATAATTAATGGATGAAGGACTAGGATAGGACATGGAGACTTGGACTAGATTAATAAGGTATGATGTGGAGACTTGACATGAGTTGGTAGATGGTTGATAAGGCATGTAGACTTGGACGGGATTGGTAGGTGAAGGACTAGAATATGATGGGGAGACTTGTAATGGACTAGTGGAAAGTTGGTTTCCCTTGTCAAGGTTAGGATAAGGGTGATAAGTGGATGGTTGTTGTGAATTAATGGCAGGATTTGTATTAAGTGACTGGTGATGGTCAGGGTAGATAGATGGAGGTCCCAAAGTATTTATGTCAAAGCCTCATGGTAACTTAGTCCCTTGGTCCAAAAGCATGGATAGATACCTTTGAGGGTCATGTAAGACTAATTTTTCTACAAAGGAGACTATATCAGGATTTTCCATTGCAACTTTTAAGTCTTCTACATATGCTCGTCCATTTTGGTCTCTTTGTATGAATGGTTCAAAAGTATTTTGTGATGAAAATGGCATGTTCATAGAAGATTGCATGTTCATGTTGTGAAATGGGTCAGAAAAAGTCCAATGTTGGTTCGTGTCATAAGTGTAATTATGAATGTTGGGATTGAAATCTTGTCAAAACTTTTCCATTTGTTCTCTCTATCTTTGAAGTCTTGTTTCTACCATCAAAGAAATTGCTCAAATGAAGATGATAAGAATGACAACTAAATGCAAGGATGACACTAGCCTATGTTTTTGTCTTTTTGTGAGACAAAGGATGACAATGCAACAAAATGATAATGCAAGTATGCCAAAAGCAAAGGTGACTAGGATGATGATGCAAAGAGATGATAATGTAAGACTATGTTTTTGGATTTTTTGGATAAAGGATGACAATGCAAGACTATGTTTTTGGATTTTTTTGACAATAAGGGATGCAATATGACAATGTTGTCTAAAGAAAATGACTAATGCCAAAGGACAATGAAGACTAAGATGACAAGTTATGACACTAATTTTGATTTATTTATTTTTTTTTGTTTTTGGAGGATGTCAATGCAAGGTCATAATGATGTTTGCCTAAGGAAAATGACTAATGCAAGGTGATAAATTGTTAAGAAATGATTTCAAATGCAAAGGTGACAGTGAGGACTAATGTGAAAATGTTGGTTAACGAAATGACCAATGCAAAGTTTAGATGCCAAATGAGGACTATGATGACAATATTTTGGATTTTAAAGATATGCAAGGTGAGTAATAAAATGATTTGAATGTCTAAGGTATGCAAATGCAAAGGTATAAAATTATTTGGAAGAAGGTTGCCTAACCACCCTATGCTTTATCTATGTCTCAATTTTGGAATATCAAAGGACTTGTTTGAAGGACTAAAGGACAAGGACAAAATGACAAGTGAGTCTTCCTAACTAGACTTTTGAGTCAGAAGGATCTCACAAAAGGACAATGACTAAAGGAGATAATGATGTCTAATTCCAATGATAACCTAATTTTGAAAGTTAAGATTTTGCAAAGTGAGGTAAGGTTGTCCTAATCCAAAATATGCAAAATGAGATGAGGACCTAATTTTTTGGTTTATCATTGAAAATGCAAATGGTGAAGCCTAAGGATGAAGCTAAATATTTGCAAAGATGAACCTATGGTAAGATGCAAGCTAAAGTGTACAAGGAATGAGAGATTTGAGCAATTTCATGATTTGGTTTTGACATAATACTTCTAGGCTGAGACTGTTGTTTTGATGTTTTATTGAAAAGTCTGAGTTGGTTGAGGTTTTGTGTCCAGATTTGTGAATGTTGTGTATATTGTTTGAAAATTTAGAAAACACTTGACAAGCACAATGTTTTGGTGTATGCAATCATAGATGAGACAAGCACAATCCTAATAGGCCAAGGGTTTGTATACTTGATATAGCCCACTGATATACCTCGGATTGGTGCTAAACACCTTTCCTTCTAGAGAGAAGATAGCTTAGAAGTTTGGTGGCACTGGCTCCCCTCCACTGCTCATTAACGTCATTCAAGCACACCAACTTTGAATTCTTGGGTCATCACATCCCAAGAACTGCTATCTCTACTCAAGGGAGTCAGTAGTGAGTATCTTCAGGCATGATACTATACCCTGCACTATACCAAGAAACAGCCAAAAAAGGTTGGACTCTAAAACAAAAGGTGTTTAGTTAGGGCATCCGTTCGGGTGGCCACACATGGGGCGAGAGATTAATCACCAATTAGGTGGCACTCCAGCTTGAAGAGGTTACGCCCAACAAGGTTTATGGGAGTACTACTTCGTTTGTGTGAGACATTCGCATTCGTGGTACTTGAACTTTCCTCAAGCACCCATTTTATATCCCGACTGGAAGTGGCTTGGCTTTAGCCTATTACCGATTGGGTCATCCCTTAAGGTGAGTACTTTTTCCCTTGAGGTAGGCCCATTTATAGAAATAATAACCATTTCTCTTACACCTAGGATCACTTGAAAGCACAAGGGGAGAGGATACTTCGATTATTAAGTCGTGAGGGTGACAAAAAATAAGGTGGGTTTGGTTTTCTGATCACCTAGTTGTCACAAGGTGAGAGCATAATCACCTACCACCTTCAAGCACAATGAGACAAAATCAAGCGCATGTTCATTTTAATGCACCAAAAGAAGTGTTCCTAAACTAGAAATCACAAATACATTGTTTGAGAAATGAGTCTTTGACTAACGGAGCTGCAAAACCACAAATTAGTAGTTTTATAAATGTCTTGGACCAACAAGAAAGCTGCAAAAAAATTAAGTTAGAACAAGAGATTAAAAACCAAACTAAAAGTTAGTAAATAATTAAACTAGAAAATAAAAAGACTAAAATAAACTAGGAAAAAGAAATCAAAGTAAACGAAAAACTAAAAGCCCAATTTTTTTTGTTGCTCCAAAAGAAGCAATTTTTGGGAACCCCATTCCAAAGCCACATACTACAAGCAAAAGATTAGTCAATCGAAAAAAAACTTGAATAAAAACAACAAACTAAAAATAGTGATAACTTTCTTAAAACTAAACAAAATTTTAAACTGTATATATCTATGGAAAGCTAAGACATAGACATTCAAAACCCAGAAAACATTTTGCAAAATCCTACAAGTCAAAAATGTTATAAACAAAAGAAAATTCGGCTATGAACAACTAAATCTTAAAAGCTGTGGTCACTAAAACGGCCATAACTTTCTCAATTCTTAACAAAATTTCAAACCATTTAAATTTTTAGAAAGATGAGAGCGAGACCTACAAAACGCATAATTTTTTTAACATATGTTGTGCGCCTATTTTTCTGTGCTCAAATGAAGGTGACGGGATTTGATATGAATTCTTGGCTGTAACCGGTAAAATAGCAAAGACAAACAAGAACACACAAATTTCTCTACTTCACGTTGGGTTCACCAATGTAAGATGGGGTCATAAATCAAATAGAATAGACAAAGTGACAGTCAACACTTCTTAACTATTAACCTCATCCAAACAAGAGAAATCTAAGATGGGGTTAGAAAATCAAATAGAATAGATAAAGTGACAGCCAACACTTCTAAACTATTAACCTCATCCAAACATGAGAAAACAAAGTAAGCATAAGGAAAATAAAACATTAAATTAAAATACTCCCCATGCTTGAACTTGAATCACTTCTCTTGCTATCCTATTTCTCTTTTTACAAATATGCCCTCAGATTTGTAGTGTGACTTGTGCAAATACCTACAAATGATAAGTAGAAAGTTGGAGAAGAATAGTTGTTAAGCTGAAAATGGAGAAGGAAGCTTGCTTTTATAGACAACCATTCAAATGGACGGTTGAGATTAATCTTCTAGAAAGATTCCAAGATTAATGGATGGGAATGCATGAGAGGGATGTTACAAAATAGATGGTTGAGATTAAGTCTCAGAAAAGATGCCAAGATCAATGGTCCATAATTGATGCACCAAGAATATGCTATTCTTGGAGGAATCATGACAGGAAGACATGCAAAGACATGCAGGCCATGACAGACATGCAGGCTAGGATAGGCATGCAAGGACATGCAGGGACATGCAAGCTATGACAGGAAATGAATGTTATGCAGGGGATTATGATAGAGCATCTTTGACCAAGTGGTGCATAAATAATTTATTTTAAATTATTTATTCAAAATGGAGGAAAGTGGAGGAAATGGACAAGTGGAAAATAAATAATTTATCAAATTATTTATTTAGAGAAAATGACAAGAGGAGTATTTAATTAAATTAATCAATTTAATTAAATGGAGAGATGAAAATTAGACATGGGATAGTTAAATAATTTTAATAATTATTTAACTATAGAAGAATTAAAGGACCATGAATAGATAAATAATTAATGGTAATTATTTAACTATAGATGAAAGGTGACAAAATAATTAAATAAATAATAATTTATTTAACTATTGAAGAAGAGGGAGAAATTAGTGACGCAATTAGTTCATTTAATTGATCAAGATAGAATAAATAGACATGAATTAATTAAATAGTTAAATTATTTAATTAATAGATGAAAATGGACTGGATAACATAATTAAGTATCTTAATTATGCTAGGACGAAAGTGGCGAGAAATGGAGCTTGCAGGCCTAGGTCAATTTTCAGTGTCTATAGTAGTCATGATAGAAATTTTAAATTATCATACCATTCTACAGAGTACAAACAATAATATATTTTAATACCATCTACTAATTCAAAAGTAACAATTACACTTGATTCCCATGTTTTTTTAATGATGAAAATTGTAACAAATTAGATAAATTAAATGTGTCTATATATGTGAAATTAAGAAATATTATTATCTCCATCCAAACAAATTAAAAATGAATAGATAAATAAATGCAAGCTCGAAATCTTATTGGTTCCCTAAAATTTGTGAATTTTTAAATAACATTAGTTTAGAAAATTAAATAAATGTAAGGTATGGATGTTTTTCTTGTATCATAAATATAGATATATTGCAGCATGAGAAGATTCAATGTCACAATCATGTATTTACTGTAAATTTTATGGTCAAGATTTATTTGATGGCAGTCCTTTTAATCTCTACTAGTATTATATATATTTCAATTAGTGATCCTCAATAATGGAATGCTTGTTAGTTTAGATACGATAAAAATTTAAACCTTCTAAATAATGTAAAATAAAAAATTTAACTATTAATTTTTTGATAGGTAATGTTAATGAAAGCTATAGTTATAAATATTAAATTTATAATAAGATATCATTTTTATATTTTATGTTAAGTTTTTTTCAAAACTATGAAATTTTTCATATTGAAAAATAGTTTGTAAATGATTGAGTATTGTACGTGTATATTATACATTCTTTTAGTTTTATATTCCTTAAAAATATATATATTATATCTTTGAAATTATAGATATATTATATTTTTAATTATAAATATACATTATTACTATATAAATGTAATACATGGTTTCAATTATCATATTGATATCAACATGATATATGTGAAAGTAAAATATTAATTTGATGGTCACCCATAAGCTATAACCTCCTAATAAGCCACTATTTCCTTTCATGGTGTTGTGTGGTCTCACAAGATGCCCCAAGACTGTAAGACTTGGGGACCCAAGTGAAAACTAACACCTATGGCATATGTTGGCTAGTTGAAAAAATCACTGGAAATGAAGAGAGAAAAGAAATCTTTAGTAAAAGAATACTTTGTAATGTAGTGTCTCGAGTACTCGATACCAGAAACTAGGAATTTTAGAAAGGAAAAAGGTATTGTAGATGTTGAGCAAAGTGTTCCAGTCTGATAGCCAAGGTTTGGTAAGATGGAAATTCTAGTAAAAATGAAGTCCAAGGAAAATTCATGGGTAAATTTGAATACTACGTACCAAGTACCAAGTAATGACGTGAAATGAAGTTTTAAAATCTTAACATTATCTAATGAATCTAATAGTTTGGTAAGCTGGTATATAAAAGATAGTTATGCAAGGATTTGTGATATGTTGGAAAGCATGTTATTTATGAGAAATTCAAATGATAATCAATTTAATGATGGTTTTATTTACATAATATTTTATTTTAAAATGTTTTTTTTAAAGGGATTTAATGAGTGGAATTTATGATTGTAGGAGATGCAAATTGCGATGCAGAGTTTAGGTATGGATGATCAGGAAAATCAAAGTTGTGGACAAATCCAATGGTGTTACCAGGTTCAACAATACACTTTAAAAGCTCATGCTTGAATAGAGTTTTTTGCAAAGATACACTATACCAAGAAACCAGAACTATGGAGTTTAAGCATGCAACATAGAAGTGTATACAACCTGGGGGTTACTTACTCATGGAATGTTCAAACCGAGGATGAACATGAATGTAGGAACATAAATTCCACCTGATGATTCTGAATATATGGGAAGTTCCTACATTTTTTTTGAGAATATTTTTTTGGTTCCAAGAAGGAATTCTTATAATAAGAAGATAAAACCTGGAGTGCTTCAATGTGCAGATTGAAGTTGACCTTCGTTGACATCAGTTGCAATTCTCTTACCAGTCACTACATTCCTCATGCCTTGATGTGATTTGTCCCTTGGATTTCCTCTCATGTATTTGTTTTATCCTATCCGCGTCTTACTTCTATAAAAGGAAAAAGGATACCTTTTTTATTTTAAATTCAGAATTTTTGGATGTCGGAAGAACCAACACTTCTCTAAGTTTTGTTCTTTTTTCCCATTTTCTGAATTATTCTAGTCTAAAAAATTATATGCATGTAGAAATTAATTAGTGTCAAATCCAATTTGATAGCTATCTATCTCATGAATCTTTGTAGCTCGTTTTGTTAGTTCAGTCAAACAAGACTATGTGTTGTGGTGTTTAAGGATGCATGTAGAACCTACTTGGTGTCCAAACTAAAACCCCTCTCTTTAAATGCTCACACCATTTTATACGTAGCTATGAAGCAATCTGGTGAAGTATAAAGTAGTTTTGTTTTATTTGATTAACTCTTTGGGGCATGCATGGAAAATAACTGAGAGAAATTTTAAATTTCAATATTTTTTATGCTTTATTTTAGAACAGATGTTTAAATTCTTAAAAATGTTCCAAAAAATAGACAAATGGATGGAAATTTATTGAAAATCTTTCATTTTCTATGAAATTTCTAAATGCTTAAAGTTAAATCTAAAGTGATAGGAAATTTTTTTTGATGTTCATAAAATATTATTTTAAATCTTTCAATTTCATGATATTATCTTATGATTGAATTAAAACCTGGTATCTAGTAAATATGATTCCAAAAAATATTATTCCCCTTGAGATTAATAGAAATATCACATCATACCCTGAAGTGAACCTAGTACGATCAAGACCTGACAACTGGAGACTTGGGATTGAACTTAGTCAACCTTTTTCCTATTAAATGGACACCCCTAGGTTGCCTCTGTTTAAGATCTTTCAAGAAGGATAGGCTCTCCATGGTTTTCCTATGAGGAATTTATCTACACTATTGTTGTGAATGACATCATTGTTAATAGGAACTGGCGCTAGAAGGAGGGAAAATCTGGAATTTGTGTTATTCTTGTGTTTTAAAAGTAGCTTGTACGGAAAAACTCTCATTCAAGTTGGTTCTTTGGAATGGAAGTTGAGAAACTTAAAAAAAAATAACCAGATTTTGCATCCTCTAAGTTTATTCATCTTTGGTAGAGTCACCAAGTGTAAAATTCATGATACAACTAATCACGGTGAACTTTATTGTGATTTTTTTTAACTAGGGTGAGTTTGGCTATGTGTAAGGTGATTCTGTTAATTGAAGATGTTTTAACTCCTAGAAGAAAGGAACTGTTAACAATAAAAGTGTATAACCCTAGTAGCATTCAAAATACTAAAAAATTAGTTGAAACATCAAAATGGTTTGATAACTACAATTGTTATAAAGAAAATCCTAATGTTTTGCAAGAAAATAAGAGAGAAGGCTAAGATTTAGAGACATTGCATCAAAAACAAGGAAATGAAATTGATGGGTCATCATTCTCTATAAACGTGGAAAATGCAAATGAAAAGGAGCAGGAAAATTGAGCAGGAGAAGCGTGCCTTTTGCTCCAAGTTGAAATTTTGCAAGCTAAAAAAGGAAATTATTCTAATTTTATAAAAGATATAGAGTATCAATTTTTTAATTTTTGTCTCTCTGATAGTGGACCAACTGATGAGGACTTTAAAAGCCTCCTACACTTTGGGCTTTCCAAGACCTCGGAGGGTGATCCCTTAATGTGTTTACAACCTCTACACTATTATTATAAACAACATTAACAATAGTAGATGATCTCACTTAATATCTCAACATGATAAGATAATATCAACTAGAATTGGTTGTTCATAGACAATATCCACTATTTGGAGCGTGAGATAACCAAACACAATCCATTGTATAAGATAGTCATTTATTTGCAATTTGTAGCAAACTCTAGGAAAAGACAAACAAATACTAAACTATACTAATAATTACAATTTAGATCAGGGCCATATATCCATTGTAGGAGTCAAATTCATAAGTATCTAGAGGTTTATAATAGATTTAATACATCACATATAAGATCTCTGACAGTATTGCACTACAATTTCATCAGTATGCATTCTAACCCAGGACTACTTATCAAATCCTTATACAGTGCATATCCGCCTATAATCCCATTCAAGCATTTTAATTAATTCCTTGAATTAAAGCTAAAATAGAATCATACACACCACAACAGTGAGATGGATAAAACAACCCTTAGTTATTTCATTCAAAGTTCAGATATGCATGTACAATGGAGAGACATGAGCTCGAATTTTTCATTTTAACTCAAATGCTAGTACTGTTATACAACATTAAATCCCCATGAACTCAAAACTTGTTACAAAATGACTCAAAACCTAAATTGTATTTCTCTAAAATCATCAGACTTTACAATTCGCTCTGCAACTTCACCTAGACTTGACAAAAATTATCTAACATGGTAACCCATACTTCAGGCCTTGAAAACCTTATAGAAAATGAAGGAGCAAATAAGAATCGGGCCAGAAAGTACACATGTCACTAGTCAATTGGAGCACCTGGTAATATTCCAAAATTTGTTACAACAACCACCACCTTGAAAAATATTCTTGTTCATCATATCAGTTGAGGGATGTTGATGCAAAAACCACAAGAAAACTACACCGAGAATGCCATCAACACAAAACTAGAACCGTTGCAACCATAGCATCAAATTTTCCACCTATTAGTAATCCACTCTTTTACTCTTCCTTAGTCAAATATTTAGTTACCATTTATGGTACTCTTCAACAGTTCGCAAGTCAAAATTAATTACCCCATCCACCTTGGTATTATAAGGTGTGTATTTCACCACTACCTGATTCACATCCCTTTCAAAAGATTCCAAAAATGAGCTGGTACCAATGATTTTATCCATATAGCTCACCAACAATCATAGTTTGAGTTATCACAAACTGAATTGATTTGATCATTGATGGCCTCACTTGCTTGATCCTGCCATTGTTGGAGTGACCTGATTTTCCCCTGCTCATCAATTATATCAGGTAACAATGTGTTACCCCAATCATTGAAATTTTTCACCAACTCCCTAATCTTCCTACTCAAATCATCCGGTAGGGTTTGAAAACCTTGTAATGATTTTACTAACACATGAGTAGGCTTTAATGATTGGGGCCTATTATTTATATCAAACCTTGAGGCCTTATACATGATATCCAGATCACTGGCCCTAGAGATCCAATTTTCAATTATTGGTATCACTACCTCCTGATCCCTATCAATATTCTTTATTGTTGCTAACAACAAAGAATATAAATAATGTATCAATAGAAATTTACTATCAATGTTTTCATTTAAATGCCTCAAAACAATAGTAACAATCTCCTTTTTCTTTAAGAGAGATCCCTCCTTACTTTTCTTTAATAATGCCTGCAATTCATCAATTTTTTGCAAGAGCTGCTTCTTTCTAGGATCGACAAAGCACTCTGTTTCTTCTTCAATTTCCTCTAAAGAAGGGGTGTGGGTAGGATTCTGACTGGGAGATATTGGTATGGAAATAATTGGAGAAGCAAGAGGCACTGACCCTGCTATTGAAGGTAATGTATTGGTTCTTGGAGCACTTGATTTCTCCCCAATTTGTCTATACCTAAACCTTTCCACCTCATTTTGCAACTCAACATTCTTCTACTACATCTTGTTGTATTCCTCAATCAAGAGGTTATAATTTTCCATGAAGCTCTTACTTTCAATAGTCTTTTGGGCCAATTTGGCCACACTCACAATCAAACTATTGGCCTCAGTGGTTGAGGTCTGTAAAGCTCTCTTTATTATCAATCCTACTCTAAAATTTGGATTAATATCAACATTTGGTTTTGTCCCTTGTGGAGCCAATGCCCAAATTTCCAAAGTTTCATATTCCTCACTAAAAACAGAGTTTTGCAATGTTGCCTTGACCTCTTCTTCAGATTCTTGAAAGGGATTCTTAGACTTCATAATAGCATTAAAAACTAATGCATCTACAATGTCCCATTAAGGTAGAATCAATACACTAGCCTGACTCACTAGTTTTCTTCCTTCTTCAGGAGTGTTGTTCTTGAATTCTTCCATTAATTCAGCTTTTATCTCCTCATCATTCTCCTGGTCTAACCTATCAGGGCTTAGTTCTCTTCTATGCCTACATTTATCTTGATACTCTTCATACTTCATCCTCCATACCAATTGCAAGAATATAGGAGTTTTTGCAAATGTATTGTCATCTAGAAACTCCTTGCACTCTCCCATTCTTGCATCTTGTCCAAATTTACCTTTCATATCTAAATCAGATAAGACCAATTCAGTTGGTCTAGGAAGGGAACGCATACCAACCTGCATGTCCTAATCAGTAACAATAATCTCATCCATCAGATCCTCCTATGATTGATCAATTCTTTGCCTCTTAGGGCTTGGATCAAATGGTGGTGATGAGGGATTATCTTCCAGTGATGATTCTAAATCAATAATTTTGATTACACCAGGAACTTTGAATTTTGGACTTGGTTGTGGAGGCACTTTCGTAATATGTTTTCCTTTTCTGGCCACTTCTTCTTCATCACTGTTGCTATCATTTTTCCTCATGTAAATGAGCCACCTTTCTATAGGCTGGTATGCTGGTATGTTGGCCTTGTTTCAATTGCTCTGGCACCTTGATCTTGTACACCCAGACTCAATTCTAAATTTTCCTTTTTTTCCTCAATGTTCCCATAATCACCTTGAAGTTCTCCATTAGAAAATCAATTCTCTTTTGGTGTGGACTGAACTCCAACAATGGATCATACTTGAAATCCATTTTGTGCACAACATCTAATAGCTTACTATAAGGTATCCATTTCTCCTTGTTCAACTCCTGTCTATCCAAATAAAATTCATTTCTAATCAAGTCTTCAGGGAAGTTGAACTCATGCATAAATTTTTGAGCTTTTATTCTTTGTCTGAAAAGAGCAAAGAAACCCTTAGGATCATGTTTCCACTTTGGACCACATCTCAAATGATAATCATTAAAGAATTTATCAAAATACGTCTAGCCTCCCTTTGAAAAAGAAAAATCAGACACCACCAAATAATCTGGGGAAAAATCTCCCATACCCCT
This sequence comes from Sequoia sempervirens, assembly GCA_007258455.2. Classification (NCBI taxonomy): domain Eukaryota; kingdom Viridiplantae; phylum Streptophyta; class Pinopsida; order Cupressales; family Cupressaceae; genus Sequoia; species Sequoia sempervirens. Next base: position 135,632,223 of record VDFB02000363.1, on the reverse strand, counting down.
TCCAGTGAGGTTGTCCTCATGAATAGAACTTATCTGCCACATAAATTTTGCAAACCCCACTCTTGGTGGCACATTGTATGGCAGTATATGAGGGGCTCCCTGAAAACCATATACTATCAAGATAGTACTGACTGGGTATGGGATAATGTCACCCTAGTTATGATAAACCTTCAATTCTAGCTTCCTCTCCTTTGGCCTGAGGAAATCATGTAATTCCTTAGGGATCCTAGATACATTCACCATTAATCTAGACCTTAATCTAGAAGCAAAACAATTATCAAATTGCACATAACTAGTGCTTTCCTTATTGCAAGTTAAATCTACAGCCCATATTTGTAATGGCAATCTTTCTCCATCAACTGATTGCCTTAATTTCATCCTCTTAGAGAAGAAGTTAGCATTCTTAAACAAAAAAATATGCATCAAGATAGAATACCAAAAGAATTGAATGTTGGTATCATTGTTTTGTAGCTTTGACAACCCTTCATGCATCCTCTCAGCTAGGAAAGAAGCGAATTCATAGGTCACAAAGAAGTTAGGGTGTTGTATTTGCACCCCCATGGACATGTATGCAATGGGAATTACCACACCAGGATTGAAACCTAAAATCTAACACAAAGAATAGAAAGTGGCTAGGAAATAGTTTGCAAAACAATTTAATTTGAAAGGTTCTTGGTCACTAGGGCTGATATGAAATTTTGAACCTCCTGCCCTAGCCAGATAAGGTGGAAGCAACCTTGCTCTAAAAAGATATTTAATCTTTGCATACTCCTACTTCATTTCCTCAAGATTGATAGGAACCAAGTCTTCACTCAATTCACTCAGGTCAAAAATCTGTTGGACCTCTTTTTTGTTAACACTCAATAGAACCTTTCCATCATTATCCTTGATTATCTGTGTGACGGGGTGATATCTTGTAGCAACTACCCTAAGCAGGTCTACATCAGGGAATACATTGGGTACCACCAGCTTCCCCATATCATACATCCATCCATTTGAAATGGGGTGAGGAAAATTCCTCTGTCCATACCACAATTTGAACAATTCCAAGCCAGTGAGGGGAACCCTAGCATCGACAATGTTGGAGCAATTATTCACTAACCCTTCCCCCAGGATTTTCCCTCGCATTAGGACCAATCCCTTTCTCCTATCATTTGTTGACAAGGGAAACTGATCCAGGAAATCATTGTATAGGTTTCTTTTCAAATATTCAGTCTGGCCAGAATGTTGCTTGGGTGGCACCATCTCAGACAAACTAGGGCTTCCTTACAATGTTATAATTCAAATATCTAGGACTAACTAGAGATAGAAATTTATAGGACAAAACACTGCAATTTCTCACAACTATAATCACACTATAGCCCTAACACAATTATTAACAAACTAACTGACAAACACAACTAATCCTTTCCCAAATTCAAATGTAGAATGATCACACAAAATAAACTCCCGACTTTCTTCGTATAAAACCCAAATTCTAGCTGCAGAAACTCGCAATTCCACCTTCAGCTTTGAAACTGCTCTACAAAATACTCGAATGCTTTGTGATACAAATTCAGTAGGAAAATTGATTTTATGTTGATCAAATAAGGCTAGCAAGTGTCTCATCCACCATTAAATCTCAATGGCACACTACACAAACGTCTCCAACTACATTTGATGCAGATTTAAATTTGAGCCATCGATTCTTTAGTTTGATCAAATCATCGACAACCACCTTCAAAACAAGGTGACATAATCGCCAACACGGCAATAAGGGGCCCACCATATCATACACTATGAAGGAATTCCACATGGCAGTCACCTGCGATATCACAATCCTACAACTTCTGATCGCGTGATGGCTGGCAGCCGTTGATCTTGAACATCGGCAATCTTGTTCCTTCAACACAGTTGCCAACCTTATTGTTTACCTTCAAGCAAATTTTCCATCAAGGATATAACATATCCATTGATTTGAAGCACGTGCATCTTACAAACACTTTAGTAACCCACCTTTTAGTGTATTAAGGCTGGAAAGCATTTCCTTTATTCTTTTGGCTTCATTAGATGACACACGTGGTGCCCGCTTATGATATCGTGATCATGCAATTTTGGATCATGGGATGGTGGGCAACCATTGATTTTAGACAATAAATGATTGACAGCATACAAACTTATCTCCATCGCCCTCACCAAAGAAATCCACGTGGCGCCCACCCATGATTTCACAATCGACCAAAGCACCATCGCAGGATGGCAGGGAACGCCTCAGATCAAATGGAAGTTGGTCATCGATGGCACAAGTTTGATCCCCCAGATAGGACACGTGGCACCCACCTGTGATATTGCAATCCTACAATTCCCGATCACAGGATAGTGGGAAATCGTTGATTTTTGAAGGCAAATGATCAATGGTAGCATGAATTTCAAACCGTTGGAAAATAAAACATTCGTTAAAGGGAAAGGGGACATCACTAGGCAAATGGAAAACAATGACATAAGTTGTTTTAAAAACGTGAAACATAGGGCCAACTAGGACTTAGGAAAATAAAACTGGTGAAGGAGATAAAATACTAAGGCCAAAGGGACTAGGCCTAGATGAACTAATAAGACATAAGATGTTTTAAGAACCCTCCAAAAGTAACAGTGAGATAGATCTTGACTAAGGCACAAAATAACACAAAGGTTTTACATGTAGGAAAAGCTAAAACCCCAACCCTTAAAAAATATTTCCAACACCATGAAAGACCAGAGACATAAGGTAGGACACGAATAAAAAACAAGGAGCAAAATTTGAAGCTCCATTAGTGGCTCCAATTGGGGACGTTCATTCAACTAGAATGAAGCAAGAATTCAAAATCTCGAGAAGAGTAGACCAAGAGGCAGAGACAACCAAAAAGGGATTGTTCGAACAAAACAACCCAACCTATGTACAAAACATATACAAAATATACAAACCTGAACTACTATTCATGGAGAAGAATACTTCAACTGAAGTATAACTTCAAGAACTATCCATGAACTGGAAGTTCAAGAATATTCCTTGTCATATCTTGGAGGAAGTAAGAATCTTCACCCCACTTACCATTTATCAAAAATGGACCCAACCAGATTGCAACAAAACTTCCCATGTTTCCCTTTATCTTCCAATCTGGCATTCCACATTAAAACCAAATCTCCATCTTTCAAACTCCTAGTAGTTGCTCTCTTGTCATACAAATTCTTTACTTGCAACTGCAATTTTGCATTTCTTTTTTGTGCTTCCCTCCTGGTTTCATCCAATTCTATAAGAGCTTCCACTCTCAATTGCATCTCATCATCAATTTCATTGTCATACATCTGGAAAAACTTGTACATTTCCATTAAGTTATTTTGGGGCAACCTAGCATTTATCCCATAAACCAAGTCAAATGGGGCACAACCTATTGTCTTCTTCATAGTTACCCTATTTTCCTAGGCTGCTAATCTCAACTTAGAATCCCAAGCCTTCTTATTCTAATCCAAGATTCTTTTAATAATCTTCATCAAGCTTTAATTGCTTGATTATGCTTGTCCATTTCCCTGTGGGTGATATGGTGATGAATAAGAGATTTGGATGCCATGCTTCTCACAGAATTTTATGTATTCCTTAGACCTAAAACACATTGCATTATCTGATACAATTCTTTCTGTACATCCAAATCTAGTCAGTATGTTGCTCATCAGGAAGTCAATTACCACTTTACTAGTGGATTTCTTTGTTGGAATTGCTTCCACCCACTTAGTGAAATAATCATTGGCCACTAATATTCATGAGTGACCTCCACTATATTTACATGCTATCTCTCCTACAAAATCAATACCCCAATGCTGAAATGGAGCTTGTACTATAACTGGTTTTAGAGGCAAGTTACCAGAAAACTTGAACTTACCAGAGAAACATTGACAAGCATCACATGTCTTCACTAGTTGGTGTGCATTCTTAAAAACTGTAGGCCACCAAAATCCAGCCCTCATTATCTTATGTGTAGTTGTTTTACCCATATAATTCCCTCCACAAACTCCACCATGCATCTCACTCAAAATTTATTTTGCTTGGTCTTGGTCAACACACTTCAGCATGACACCTTGTCCATTTCTCCACCAGAGCTTTCCATCTATAATAACATATTTGATAGCATGTATCTTCAATGTTCTTTTCTCATTTTCACTCAATTTGTCAAGAAATTTCATTCTTTGCAAATAATATATCACATATTTGTACGATTTAGAATGCTACATATCACATATGAGTGATCTATTCTCCTCTTCTAGCAAATTTATCTAATTTGCTTCCAGATTACTTTGGGCCATAAGATTCACCAATCCTTGTCCTCTCACCAATTTGGTAATCTAGACCTCAATATTGAATTCTTGGATCTAATTTATCCACCTACACCTTCTTCCTGACACTTCGTGTTGTGTGAAAATGCCCTTAACAATAGCACTAGGCACATAAGCAATTATAGTAGCTCCCATCAAATAAGGCCTAAAAGCCTTCACTACTTTTACCAGTGCATATGTATGTTTTTCATTTATATCATACTTAAGTTCTGCAGCTTGTAAAGATTTGCTAAAAAAGGCCACAGGCTATTCAAAACCTTATGCATTCTTTTGCAACAACACAACTACAATTGTGTGGAAAGAAGCAAATGAGAAAATCTATAATGGTTTGGAAAATTCAGGGGTTCTTAAGATAGGAGCCTCCTTTATTGATTGCTTTATGGCTTGGAAAGCCTGCACGGATTCACTATCCCATTCAACCTTGGCTCCTTTCTTGAGCATTTTGGAAATAGGGCGAACTATATCAGCAAAATTTGTCACAAACCTCCTCAAGAAATTTATTTGTCCAAAGAAATATTGTATTCCTTTGACACTTCGGGGTTGTGGAACTTTATCAATTGCAATTACCCTCTCTGGATCAATTTTTACTCCATCCTTGGAAACTATGTCCCAATAGTTTTCCTTCTCGTACTCCAAACACACATTTCTTTGGATTCAAAGAAATACCATAGTCCAAGGATCTAATGAATACCTTCTCTAGATGCTCACAATGTTCCTCCTCCTTTTAAGAATATGTTGTCAAGTCATCTTGGTAAATCACCAAAAAAAATTTAATGAAATATGAGAACACCACATCCATGGCTCTCTGAAAAGTAGCCCCTGCATTTGTTAGACCAAATGGCATTCTTACATAAACATATGTTCCCCATGGTGTGGTGAAATTTTTCTTAAACTACTCAGATTCTTTAACCATAAGCTAGTTGTAACTAGAAAAGCCATCCATCATAGACATCAACTCACAACCTGTCACCCTTTGCAACATGGCTTCCATATTGGGTAACAAATAGTTGTCTTTTAATGAAGACACATTCAGATTTCTGAAATCTACACATAACCTGATGTCTCCATTTTTCTTCCTTACTGGTACCAAGTTTGACACCTAGGATAAATGTCTGATTGGCTTGATGATTCCTGCATCCCTTAGTTTCATTAATTCATCTTGCATTTTGGGGGCTAGAGTGGGATTAATAGGCCTTTGCTTTTCTCTAAATGGCTTGGCATCATCATGCAGAAGAATCTCATGTTGGAAATTATCCTCCATGTATGCCTTAAGGTCATCATAGGACCATGAAAACACATGCCTAAACTTCCTTAATAAGTCAATCAACATCCTTCTCACCTTTGGTGACATTTTCTTTCCAATATATACCTTCTTTGGGGATGCTTCTGTTCCAAGATTTATCTCTTCCAAGTCATTAGGATGGGAAGCAGTGTGATTAGCCTTTGGCTTATCTTGATTATCAAACACTCTTTCTAATACAACTAGACCCTTGGGGATTGTGTTTGTCTTTAACTAAATGACCTCATTTCCAAATATGGTATCCTTACCATCAATATTTTCAACAAAAGCTCCAAAGTCAATTTCCTGATTTTCATACTCTCCCACAAAATTCAAAAGCCTTAATATGTCATCATCACTATCAAAAAATTTCCATTTTTTTATATTATCAGGGATAGATGGTCTGGTTTGCACCTCAACTTTTCAAATTCCAGCATAAGTCATATCATCTAGTTTTAATGCAATGTTGGATACTAGGTCTGCCACTTTTTTTTGACCTCTTTCTTTCCAATTCATCCCAAACAAAATTCCTATATTGTTTCAACCTCTTGTTCTTTGATACAAACTTGGATCTGACTTGGGAAACCGCAAGCTCAGAATCCCCAATCGCCTTGAGCTTCTTGATCCCATGTTTTTCATCCAATCTCAATCCTAGTAACAAAGCTTCATACTCTACCACATTATTTGTGCATTCAAATAATAGAGTGAAAGAAAACCTAAATGTCTTTCCACTTGGTGACCATAACAAGACACCTGCACCAGATCCTTCCTTTGAACTTGCACCATCAAAATACATAGTCCACAAGTCATCAGATACTGACAATTGTTTTATTTCTGTATCATTTAATGTAGTAGGTTTATCACTATTTCTAGACAATTCCTCAACCCTGAACTCATCTATACCACTATCAATAAAACATGTCATATTTTCAATCAGGCCATGTTCAATCATATGATATAATTTTGACTCTCTTTCAATTTTTACATCCTTACCATCAATGGAGAAAGTAGCAAATGACAATTCACATTGAATGTTACCCCCCATTGATGCACTCCATTTTCTTGAAAAAAGCATCCCAAAATGAGGTGGGATTTCTGTGACTAATACAATCATAACTAAGTTCTTGTCAAGGTGCTAAGTCAATTTATAAGGCAATGCTCTGATAGTTCCAATAATTGGCACTTCTCTTGAATCCATACCATAGCATTTACCTTGAGTAGTATCTACTGTCAAACCCATTGCCTCCATTATTTTGATTGGCATAACATTATTTGATGCCCCTGAATATATCATACAGTTCTTCAAAGTTTTCCCATTTATATCCACACTTAAGAAAAAAGGGGTTATTATTTCTAGGCACATGTTAATAGAATTTCCTAAATATACATGGGGAATTTGTGACACAATTTCCTCCACTTCCTTTTCTTTCTCTTTATCCTTTGCTTCTTTTCCACTTCCTTGCTTGGTCTTATTACCAACAACATCTGTGATCAAGGCTATTGTCTTTTCTTTGTGTTCATTTATTCTCATCATTTCTAGCAAAGGTACAGTTACTTTAACTTGAGAAAGAACATGAAACATATCCACAGGTGTATATTTGGGAAAATTAGACATCATACCTTCATCATTTTCTTTTTTCTCTGGCTGATTACTTCCTCCTAGCTTCTTTTGCTTCTTATCCTCTGCAACAAGCTTGACTACCTTTGTAATCACCTTTGTCTTCACTAGTGGTGAAATCACACCTTCTTGATACTTTGGGGCTTCATTATTTTTCGCCCAAACCTTATCACTCTTGACTTCTTTGACTTTCACAACATCTTTTTTGTTGTCAACTTTAACACCTTTCTTTTTATCCTTTTGTTCTTTAATAAACATGCCAGCAGGTTTATCTTGCTCAACACCCATAGTCCTATTTTTCAATTGAAGTGAACTTCTCATTTGAACAGCCATTTCTTCAATCAATATTGCAATCTCTTCTTCTTACGGTCTCCTCAAGGAAACTGAATCCTCGGCCTGCTCCATATTGCAAGCATTATGATCAAGATCATCTTCCTCATTAGAAAAGACTTGTTGATGATACATCTCACTTCTCTACCTATAATTATCCACATCAGCTTCGTATATTTCATCATCAAAGGAACGTTCTGCCTCATCAATGTATGATTTGGTCATACAAACATCTACATCATCATGCTCATATTTTGATGTCTGCTCATGAGCATCCTCCTCTATTTCCTCAGCAACAAGCAATTGAGCAACACCACAGTAATTTTGATCATGTGGATGCTCACACACTTCACACCATAGTCTATCCGGTACTAGATTCACTGAATGTTTCTAGAAGGGGTATGGTTTATGCTAATCATTTTTAGGCTTTTGGCTAGGAAAGATTGGCTTTCAATCTTTCTAATTTGTATTGTAAGGATAATTTTGCAATCTAGGTTGCCTATCATTTCTATTATAGGATTTATTTTCATTTCCTATACCCTTCTCTTGCTTAGCAATAGTTTGCTTTATGTCTTTCAGAGTATTGTAAACCTTTTCCCACTTTTCATCATCCTTAGGCTTTGCAGCTAAAACCTTCTTAGTCTTATTCCTAGGATTTTTCAAAAGTGTAGGTTCTTCTCTCCTACCATACTTCCTAGAAGCTCTTTTGTTACTTTCAATGTTTATAGCCACCCTAAATGCATCCCTCATACACCGAGGGTCCTTATCTCTAAGGAGAGGCCATTTTAGCGTCAAAAGCATTGAAATATGTAGTTAAAAAAACATTTTCATCAAGCCTCAAAACCTGAAACAACTTATACATTGCTTTCTAAAATCTTAGATTAAATCCTGTCACAGGCTCATTCAATGACTTCTTCATGTTATTAAATTCATTTAACATAAAAATAGCATTAGTTTTATCACCATACTGCTCCTTAAAACACTTTTCAAACTCATCCCATGAACCAATACTAGCATTAGGTATACCTCTATACCAATCCCTTGAATCTTCTACCAGAGATTGTACAAACAATTTCATTACAACATCTTCATGTTCTACCTCATAATCATTTAGCATATCCATAAAATATTTCAAGTGTTCCTCTGTTGTTACAACATTATTACCAGCAAACTTATTCATCTTTTCTCTCAAGTCAGCAGGGATGGGATTTGGATAACTAGGGATACCATCAAAGAATAATGGCCTATACCTTTCCAATTGTATAGGTTGCCATTGAAAAAATCATTCATTCATCTGAGGATCAACACAAAACCCTAAATCTTGTACTTGAGAACCATCCTAACTAGGATTTATAGATCTATTTGCATGAGTCTTCAGGCTAGAATTATTTATGGTGGGGTCTAGATTAGTTTTAGGACCGCCCTTTGAAATATCTTGGTGATTTGACAAGGTTGCAGCTTGTGTAGCCTCATCCATGTTTGACATCTTTTGGAAACTTATTTTCCTCTTCATTTCTGCATTTGTAGCTTCAATTTTTGTTCTCTCCAACTCTTCTACCAGAGCCTCACTCTCCTTCTTGGCCTTTTCTAAGGTAGATTCTATTTGAAATTACACATGTGGTTGGAGATCTTATTGAGTAGAATGGGGAGTCACCTTATCTTTTATTTTAATCCCCTCAACCTTTTTCTTTTCCTTTGTCCACAACCGACTTAGGGTCTGTATCACTAGGTTGAGACTTAACATGATTTGGGGGCTTTGGGTCAGCAGGTTTGGATTTTCCCTTATCCTCAATGGGAGCTCCAAGGTTTTCTTTAGATACAGGTTCTGCTTCCTTATTAGCAACCTTCTTTACAATTGGACCCTCAACACTTGGTTTAGGTTCTGCTTGGTTTAGAAGCTTCATTGTTGCCAACTGTCTCATCAACCTATCCCTTTCAATCACAACATCCCTCAACTCTGCTTCTTTTTCTTTTTCTTTTTTCTTCCTGAGCTCAGCTTGCTTTTGGATTTCCCACCTCAAAGAATTAATATCTCCAAAAACATCATCAGGGTCTGGCAAAGTCACCTCTGAACCTGATGTATCATCTAGGTCTATTAGATTTACCTCTTCTAGCACATGTTCAAACAATAAAGGGTTTACATCATTTTCAGTAGGAGGAGACACATCACTGGTGCATTCTCTATGATGGCTTCGACTTCTACTCCTACCTCTTCTCTTTTCAGCATATTTGATACTAACAAGACCTTTATTCTGACATGTCATATCTTCTTGAACCAGTGTAGCAAATAATGAATCAAGAAATCCACCAGTGTTAGACTCAGAATGCCTAGAAACATCTTCAAGATTCTCAAGGATAGGGTGTAAAAGCCTACTTGTACCTTGGTGTACAGAGTCCTGTGATGCGGGAGCAACATTACTAGATTCTGGTCTTTTCTTTATCGATTCCTTCTTCTTCGCTTTGGGAATTTCACCTTCCGATTTCTGTTCTAGATGATTCTTCATGAATGACTTGGTGTTCTTCATTCTTCCTACTTGTCCAAAAATTACTTCCACTTGCAAAAAACCTTTCACAATAAAATGCACACTGGTGTAGAGACTTCAGAGTCGCCACCCAATTTTCTTGGGCATACCAAATAACTAAAGACACGTGGTAATATATAAAAACCTTTGGAACCTTGTACTGACAACAAACAAAAGTGCTTCACAACATAACTCTTTATGCTTATGAAAATAGAAGAAGTGGAAAAACTTAACACTTAAATATAGGCTCAACCTTCAAATCATAGAAACACTATGAAAACTCTATGCAAAATGGACAACCAACACACTAAAAAAATATATTTAAAATTAGCTCCCCAGCAGAGTCGCCATTTTGCTGGTTCCTTTTACAATGTAACCAAGTTTGTCTTCTAATCTACCTATGGAATTGCCAATTCCAATCAAAGGTAGCTCGAAGGACCTGGACCAACTGATGAGGACTTTAAAAACCTCCTACAATTTTGGCCCTACAAGACCCAAGAGAGTGATCCCTTAATGTTTTTACAACCTCTGCACCATTATTATAAACAACATTAACAATAGCAGATGATCTCACTTAATAGCTCAACACGATAAGATAATATCAACTAGAATTGGTTGTTCATAGAAAATATCCACTATCTAGAGTGTGAGATAACCAAACACAATCCATTGTATAAGATAGTCATTTATTTGCAATTTGTAGCAAGCTCTAGGAAAAAACAAACAAATACTAAACTATACTAATAATTACAATTTATATCAGTGCCATATATCCATTGCATGAGTCAAACTCATAAGTATCTAGAGGTTTATAATAGATTTAATACATCACATATAAGATCCCTGACAATATTGCATTAAAATTTCATCAATATGCATTCTAACCCAGGACTACTTAACAAATCCTTATACAGTGCATATCCGCCTATAATCCCATTCAAGCATTTTAATTAATTCCTTGAATTAAATCTAAAATAGAATCGTACACACAACAATAGTGAGATGGATAAAACAACCCTTAGTTATTTCATTCAAAGTTCAGATATGCGTGTACAATGGAGAGACATGAGCTCAAATTTTTCATTTTAACTCAAATGCTAGTACTGTTATATAACATTAAATCCCCATGAACTCAAAACATGTTATAGAATGACTCAAAACCTAAATTGTATTTCTCTAAAACCATCAGACTTTACAATTCGCTCTACAACTTCACCTAGACCTAACAAAAATTATCTAACTTGCTAACCCGTACTTCTAGCCTTGAAATTCTTCTTATAAAAAATGAAGGAGCAAACAAGCATCAGGCCAGAAAGTACACATGTCACCAGTCAATTGGAGCACCTGGTAATATTCCAAATTTTTTTACAAAAGCCACCACCTTGAAAAATGTTCTTGTTCATCATATCAGCTAAGGGACGTTGATGCAAAAACCACAAGAAAACCGCACCAAGAATGCCATCAACACAAAATTGGAACCGTTACAACCGCAACATCAAATTTTCCACCTGTTAGTAGTCCACTCTTTTACCCATCCTCAATCAAATATTTAGTTACCCATTTCTAGTAATCTTGATCAGTCGGCCAATCAAAATTAATTACCTCATCTACCTTCGTATTATAAGGTGTGTATTTCCCTACTACTTGATTCACATCCCTTTCAAAAGATTCCAAAAATGAGTTGGTACCAATGATTTTGTCCATACAGCTCACCAACAAATCATAGTCTGATTCATCAAAAATTGAATTGATTTGATCATTGATGGCTACACTTGCTTGATCCTATGATTGTTGGAGTGACCTGATTTTCCCCTGCTCATCAATTATATTAGGTAACAATGTGTTACCCCAATCATTGAAATTTTTTACCAACTCCCTAATCTTCCTACTCAAATCCATCGATACGGTTTGAAAACCTTGTAATGATTTTACTAACACATGAGTAGGATTTAATGATTGGGGCCTATTATTTATATCAAACCTTGAGGCCTTATACATGATATCCAACTCACTGGCCCTAGGGATCCAATTTTCAATTATTGGTATCACTACCTCCTGATCCCTATCAATATTCTTTATTGTTGCTAACAACAAAGAATATAAAGAATGTATGGATAGCAATTTACTATCAATATTTTCATTTAAATGCCTCAAAACAGTAGTAACAATCTCCTTTTTCTTTAAGAGAGATCCCTCCTCACTTTTCTTTAATGATGCCTACAATTCATCAATTTTTTGCAAGAGCTGCTTCTTTGGAGGATCGAAAAAGCACTATGTTTCTTCTTCAATTTCCTCTAAAGAAGGGGTGAGGGCAGGTTTTTGACTGGGAGATTCTAGTATGGAAAAAATTGGAGAAGTAGGAGGCACTAACCCTGCTGTGGAAGGTAATGTACTAGTTCCTAGAGCACTTGATGTCTCCCCAATTTGTCTATACATGAACCCTTCCATCTCAGTTTGCAGCTCAATGATCTTTTGTTGTATCTTGTTGTATTCCTCAATCAAGAGGTTATATTTTTCCATTAAGATCTTTCTTTAAGCTTCCTCCCTTTCAACAGTCTTTTGGTCCAATTTGGCCACATTCACAGTCAAACTAGTTGCCTCAGTGGTTGAGGTCTCTGAAACTCTCTTTATTATCAATCGTCCTCTAAAATTCAGATTAATATCAGCAACATCTGGTTTTCTCCCTTGTGGGGCCAATGCCCAAATTTCCAAAGTTTCATATTCCTCACTGAAAGTAAAATTTTGCAATGTTGCCTTGACCTCTTCTTCAGAGTCTTGAAAGGGATTCTTGGACTTCATAATAGCATTAAAAGCTACTGCATCAACAATGTCCCATTAAGGCAGAATCAATACACCAGCCTGACTCACTAGTTTTCTTCCTTCCTCAGGAGTGATGTTTTTGAATTCTTCCATTAATTCAACTTTTACCTCCTCATCATTCTCCTAGTCTAACCTATCAAGCTTTAGTTCTCTTCTCTGCCTACATTTATCTTGATACTCTTCAAACTTCATCCTCCATACCAATTGCAAGAATAGAGGAGATTCTACAAATGTATTGTCATCTAGAAACTCCTTGCATGCTTTCATTTTTGCATCTTGTACACTTTTACCTTTCATATCTAAATCAGATAAGACCAATTCAGCTGGTCTAGGAGGGGAAGGCATACCAACCTACATGTCCTGATCAGTAACAATAATCTCATCCATCAGATCCTCCTGTGATTGATCAATTCTTTGCCTCTTAGGGCTTGGCTCAGATGGTGGTGATGAGGGATTATCTTCCAGTGATGATTCTAAATCAATAATTTTGATTGCCCCAGGCACTTTGAATTTTGGACTTGGTTGTGGAGGCAGTTTCATAATCTATTTTCCTTTTTTGTCCACTTCTTCTTCATCACTGTTGCTATCCTTTTTCCTCCTATAAATGGGCCACCTTTCTATAGGCTAGTATGCTAGCCTTGTTTCAATTGATCTAGCACCTTGCTCTTGTACACCTAGACTCAATTCTAAATTTACCTTTTTTGTCCTCAATGTGCCCATAATCTCCTTGAAGTTCCCCATTAGAAAATCAATTTTTTTATGGTGTGGACTGAACTCCAACAATGGATCATACTTGAGATCCATTTTGTGGACAACATCTAATAGCTTACTATAAGCTATCCATTTCTCCTTGTTCAACTCCTGTCTATCCAAATCAAATTCATGTCTAATCAAGTCTTCAGGGAAGTTGAACTCATGCAAAAAAAAATTAGCTTTTATTCTTTGTTTGAAAAGAGAAAAGAAACCCTTAGGATCATGTTACCCCTTTGGACCACATCTCAAATGACAATCATTAAAGAATTTATCAAAATGCATCCAACCTCCATTTGAAAATGTAAAATCAAGCTTCCTCTCCTTTGGCCTGAGGAAATCATGTAATTCCTCAGGGATCCTAAGTACATTCACCATTAATCCATCCCTTAATCTGGAAGCAAAACAATTATCAAATTGCACATAACTAGTGCTTTCCTTATTGCAAGTTAAATCTGCAGCCCATATCTGTACTGGCAATCTTTCTCCATCAATTGATTGCCTTAACTTCATCCTCTCAGAGAAGAAGTCGGCATTCTTAAAAAAAACATATGCATCAGGATAGAATACCAAAAGAATTAAGTGTTGATATCATTGTTTTGCAGCTTTGATAGCCCTTCATGCATCCTCTCAGCCAAGAAAGAATCGAAGTAACAGTTCACAGAGAAGTTAGGGTGTTGTATTTGCACTCCCATGGACACGTATGCAATGGGCATTACCGCATGAGGATTGAAACCTAAAATCTGACACAAAGAATAGAAAGTGGCTAGGAAATGGTTTCCAAAACAATCTTATTTGAAAGGTTCTTGGTCACTGGGGTTGATATGAAATTTTGAACCTCCTGCCCTAGCCAGATGAGGTGGAATCAACCTTTTTCTAAAAAGAGATTTAAGCTTTGCATACTCCTGCTTCATTTCCTCAAGATTGATAGGAACCAATTCTTCACTCAGTTCACTCAGGTCAACAATCTATTGGACCTCTTCTTTATTAACGCTCAATAGAACCTTTCCATCATTATCCCTAATTATCCATGTGACAGGGTCATATCTTGCAGCAACTACCCTAATTAGGTCTACATCAGGGAATACATTGGGTACCGCTAGCCTCCCCATATCATACATCCATCCATTTGAAAAGGGGTGAGGAAAATTCCTTTGTCCATACCACAATCTGAACAATTCCAAGCCAGTGAGGGGAACCCTAACATTGGAAATTTTGGAGAAATTATACACTAAACCTTCCCCTAGGATATTCCCTTGCATTAGGACCAATCCCTTCCTCCTATCTTTCATTGACAAGGGCAACTGATCCAGGAAATCATTGTACAGGTTTCTTTTCAAATATTCATTCTGGCCAGAATGTTGCTTGGGTGGTGCCATCTTGGAAAAACTAGGGCTTCCTTACAATGTTATAATTCAAATATCTAGGACTAACTGGAGATAGAAAATTATAGGACAAAACATTGCAATTTCTCACAACTATAATCAAACTATATCCCTAATGCTTTTATCAACAAACTCACTAACAAACACAGCTAATCCTTTCCCAAATTCAAATGCAGAATTATAGGGAGGCACAAAAAATAAGCTCATGACTATGTTCACAAAAAACCCAAATTCTAGTTGTAGAAACTCGTAATTCCACCCTCGGCTCTGAAACTGCTTCGCAAAATACTCGAATGCTTTGTGATACAAATTCAACAGGAAAATTGATTTTATGTCAATCAAATCATGCCAGCAAGTGTCTCATCCACCATTAAAGCTCAATGGCGCACTGCACGAATGGCTCCAACAACATTTGATGCAAATTTAAATTTGAGTCGTCGATTCTTCAGTTTGATCAAATCATTGATGGCCACCTTCAAAATAGGGTGACATAATCACCAACACGGCAATAAGGGGCCCACCATATCATACGCTATAAAGGAAGTCCACATGGCAGTTTCCCATGATATCGCAATCCTACAACTTCTGATCACGTTATGGCAGGCAACCATTGATCTTGAACATCGGCGATCTTGTTCCCTCAACATAGTTGCTAGCCTTATCATTAACCTTCAAGTAGCTTTTCCATCAAGGTTATAACATATCCATCAATTTGAAGCACGTGCATCTTACTAGCACTTTAGTAACCCACCTTTTAGTGTATTAAGGCTGAAAAGCATTTCCTTTATTCTTTCGGCTTCATCAGATGAGACATGTGGCACCCACCCATGATATCGTTATCATGCAATTTTGGATCACACGATGGCGGGAAACTGTTGATTTCAGACAATAAATGATCAATGGCATACAAACTTATCTCCATCGCCCTCACCAAATAAATCCACATGGCATCTGCCTATGATTTCACAATCGACCAAAGCACCATTGTGGGATGGCAGGGAATGGCTCAAATCAAATGGTAGTTGGTCATTGATGGAACAAGTTTGATCCCCTAGATAGGACACATGGTGCCCACCCATGATATCACAATCCTACAATTCTCGATCACGGGATAGCGGGAAACTATTGATTTCTGAAGGAAAATGATCAACGGTAGCGTGAATTTCAAACCACTGCAAAATAAAACATTCAATAAAGGGCAAGGGGACATCATTAGGCAAATGGAAAACAACGACATAAGTTGTTTTAAAAATGTGAAACGTAGGGCCAACCAGGACTTAGGAAAATAAAACCCGCAGAGGAGATAAAATACTAAGGCCAAAGGGACCAGGCCTAGACGAACCGATAGGACATAAGATGTTTTAAGAACCCTCCAAAAGTAATAGCGAGATAGATCCCAACCAAGGTGTAAAATAACAAAAATGTTTTACATGTAGGCAAAGCTAAAACCCCAACCCTTAAAAAATATTTCCAACACCATGAAAGACTAGAGACATAAGGCAGGACATGAATAAAAAACAAGGAGAAAAATTTGAAGCTTCATCATGGTCGCATCATATGAAGTGTGTGCAATCAACCTTTAATGAGGTTGTTTTTATACATATAAGCCAAGTCATTGGTAAGTACACCTTTAAATTTACATTTATTAAATGCAGAAAATTTAAAAGAATTCATTCTTATAGTAGGACATTTGAACTTTCTTTGAATGAGTTTAAGGATAAACCTACTGTAATTCATACCAAAACAACAATGGAAATAGTCATAGAAATTAAAATAATTTTTTTTTTAGGGTTAGTAATTTGTTAAATTAGAAATTTTGGTTAGTTAGGGTTAGCTTGTGTTTTGTAGGGTCTTTTTTGTTTTGTTGTTTTTTTTTTCTTTCTTTCTTTTTCTATTTGGCCCTTTGCATTAGAAAATTCTGCTTAACTTATCATACACATTGGATTTAATTCAAACATTTGTAAAATTATGTTGTGAAACATAAAATGATAAAATCATGCACAATAAATACACGCTTTAAGATGTACGACAAAGCTATATATGTGTGTATGTGTGTATCACGTATATACATCAAGTATCAAAATTCTTTTTGTAAAGGAGAAAAATATCAAAAAAAGAAAAAAGAGAGGTAGCTGAGTTGTAGATATGAGTATCCATTTAGTCAATGTGGGATGCCCTATGTCAATGAGTTATCGGTGAACTTCAAATTCATTAATATGGAGGTCAGTGAGGAAAGGTCAGAGTGGAACCACTTCCCCATGTTCCAAGAATTGAGGAATATCATCCATTGAAGGGATTCCAATGGCCAGGTGTGCAACGAAGAGAATAGTAGCTAGATTATCCTAATATTTGGGTTGTACTATCTGTCTCATAGTTGAGTGAATGTCTTCAATAGAAATCCCAATATCCAGAAGTGATGCTACAAAGTGATAATCCACATCAGAATAGAACTAGTAGTGACTGGATTCTACATACTTTTCCCTAAGGACTAAGCAAAATTTTGGCATAGTGAAATTGGAAATCCTAATAAAGTAAAAAATTTCAAGCCTTTGTGGTGTGATACTACCTAAAAAAACATTTTGGTGGTGAGAGAAGGTTAGGCAAATTGGATTATCCATGACCTAGAAGCAAGCAAGAACAAGCAGAGCAAGAAATCCAAAATAACAAGAAAGCTAAATAAAAGTGTGAAGAATTTAAGAGACAATTTTGGAATTTATACAAAGTCATGATGAAGTTGCATAACATAGTTGCCTCAAGTGAAGTCTTAGAAATCGTAAGTAAGGTGGCAACTAGATGAACTTTCAAAGCAAAATGTTAAATTAAATTATTTTTTTACATAGTTGGTGATAGTTCGCTTCAAAATTCACCTAGTATGAAAATTGTGAATCACAAAAATTGAAGATTTTAAAATTAATGGTGGTCATTTCATCATGTTTTATTAAGTCGTATTAATTATGAAGGTGCTTATGTGTGTGAAGCATAAAGGAAAATTAAGCCGATAAGGTAGCACACGTCATCACCTAGGGAATTTGAAAAAAGTAATGTGTGTGCATTGAGGCATTTGAATTTAATGCAGAATAATGTGATCATGCTTAATTGTTATCATGACATTCTTGATCCATTAATGTGGTGCAACATCGTCAAATTGAAAGTGCTAGCTAAGTATTTAGAAGTTGCCATAGAATTTTTTTGGAAAAGGGTGGTAACTAATGGTTCTAAATTTAGATTTAAATTTTGTGATTAAATTGTTTGTTACTAAATTTAAATATATACATATCTTCTAACATATAGTGAGTTGTAGTTAGCTAGGGTCTGGCATAAGGTGGTAAAATTTAGCCAGAAATACACACCAACAGGGAATTATTAAATGAGTTTTTGGGAAATAGTGAAATGATGAAGGGATTTGCATTGAATAAAAAATCAAAAGGTAACCTTCGCTACCACTATAATTCCTAGCCTAATAGTGGGTTTCATTGGTTGCAAATTGAAATGAGCTATCAATGAAATACCAAAAAAGAAAAATGAGCTATCAATGAAATATCAAAAGTTATATATAAAAAAAAAATTCAACTCTTTAGGCTATCCAAATATCTCTATCAGGGCTATGGATGCCTAGCTAGCAATAGAGCTATGTTTGGGGCAATTACGAAGATAACCTTGTTGGGGCTATGGACGCTTGACTAGTAGCAAGGCTCTATCCCTGGTTGGCTTTGGAGGATTACCATATTATGTAGTTCAATGTCAATGAACTAATTTATTTCATTGAGTTCTAGAAATTGGAATTAATCAAAGCACACACAAATGTTTCCAAAATAATTTAACTATTTTATGTCAGAATCTAGGTAAAGATAAAGAGTTATTCTTTTAAAATATGCATAAATTATAATTTACAAATGGTGATTTAATTTCAATTTTTGATTTAAATTTGGTTTTATTGGTTGCAAGTTGTTGTGTGGTCTCACAACATGCCCCAAGACTCTAAGACTTGGGGAATTACGTGAAAACTAATACCTATGACATATGTTGGCTAGTTGAAAATATCACAAGAAATGAAGAGAAAAAAGAAATCTTTAGTAAGAGAATACTTCATAATGTAGTGTTTCGGGTATCACATACTAGGAACCGGGAATGTTAGAAAGGAAAAATGTAATGCAAACACTGAGAAAAGTGTTCCAATCTGATAGCCAATGTCTAGTAAGATGGAAATTTCAGTAAAATTTAAGTTTGGGGAAAATTCATGGGTAATGTTGATACCAAGTACTGGGTACCAAGTAACGATGTGAAATGAAGTTTTAAAATATTAAGGTTATCTAATGAGTCTAATAGTCTCATAACTTGGTATATAAAAGATAGCTATGTGAGGATTTGTGATATGATGAAAATTGTGTTATTTATGAGAAATTTAAATGATAATCAATTTAATAATTGTTTTATTTACAAGATATTTTAAAAAAAAAAAAATTTAAAAGGGATTTAATGAGTGGAATTTGTGATTGCAATGTAGATTTTTGGTATGGACGATCAGGAAAATCAAAGTTGCAAATAGATCCAATGGTGCTCCTAGGTTCAACAATACGATTTAAAAGCTCATGCTGGAATAGAGTTCCTTACAAAGATACACCAGATACTGGGAAACTAGAACTTTGGAGTTTAAGCATGCAGCATAAACGTGCATACATCCCGGGGGTTACTTACTCATGGAATGTTCAAACCGAGGATGAACCTGAATGTAGGAACGCAAATTCCACCTAATCATTTTGAATGTATGGGAAGTTCCTACATTTTGTTTGAGCGGATTTGTTTGGTTCCAAGAAGGAACCTTGATATAAGAAGATAAAACCCGAAGTGCTTCAACGTGTAGATTGAAGTTGACCTTCATTGACTTTGGTTGCAATTATCTTACCAGTCGCTACATTCCACCTGCATTGATGTGATTCATCCCTTGGATTTCCTCTCATATATTTATCTTATCCTATATGCATCTTATTTCTATAAAAGGCTAGAGGATACCCTTTTTTATTTTAAGTTCAGAATTTGTGGATGTTAGAAGAGCCAAAACTTCTCTAAGTTTTGTTCTTTTTTCTAGTTTCCTGAATCATTCTGGTCTAAAAAATTGTATGCACATAGAAACTAATCAATACCAGAGCCAATTTGATAGCTACATATCTCATGAATCTTTGTAGTTGGTTTTGTTAGTTCAATCAAACAAGACTATGTGCTATGGAATTTAAGGGTGCATGCAGAACCTACTCAATGTCCAAACTAAAACCCCTCTCTTTAAAAGATTACATTGTTTTATATGTAGCTGTGAAGCAATCTGGTGAAGTATAAAGTGGTTTTCTTTGATTTCATTAACTCTTTGGGGCATGCATGGAGAACAACTAGGGGAAACTTTAATTTTTAGTATTTTTTATGCTTTATTTTAGAATAGATGTTTAAATTCTTGAAAATGTTCCAAAAAATAGGCAAATTGATGGAAATTTATTGAAAATATTTTATTTTCTATGAAATTGTTGAATGCTTAAAGCTAAATCTACTTAAGTGAGAATTTTTTTTGATGTTCATGAAATATTATTTTAAATCTTTCAATTTCATGATATTTTCTTATGGTCAAATTAAAACCCGATATCCAGTACATATGATTCCAAACATTATTATTCCCCTTAATATTAACAACAATATCACATCATACTCTAAAGTGAACCAAGTACAGTTAAGACCTGACTACTAGATACTTGGGATTGAACCAAGTCAACCTTTTTCCTATTAAATGGACACCCCTAGGCTGCCTCTATTTAAGATCTTTCAAGAAGGATAGGCTCTTCGTGGTGATGGAACCCCTCAAAAAATTCTTGGTCCCATTTTTACAATTGTGTAAAATTTGGCTTCGACCCTTGTTTCTTGCTTAGGGTTTTGTTCCTTATAAATGTTTAAGGTTCCTATGATTTAAAACCCTCCAGGATTGACCTATAAGTCTAGAAAAACCCTTGTTCATTATATTTTTGCATTGATTTGGTGTTTCCGGTCTTCGGTTGTCTAAGTTATCACTTATGCCATTAAAATTGTTGTTTTCACTAATGCCCAGAGTTTAGGATTGTCGGTCACCTTGATCATTTTTCATTGTTTAAAATTTTTCTATGGTTAGGCTTGATTTTCCTTTAAAATGACGTAAATCCTTAGCCTTCATTCTATGTGGGTCAAGTTCCCGTTGGCCTAGAGATGGCCCCCTTTTTAAGCTGACTTTTGTGGCATGTGGAAAATTAGGATTTCATGCTAGTTGTTCAATCATCAGGAGTTGATCCCAACCATTCCCCATGCACCTGTGCTGATTTTTTTCTTATTTTATTCACATGGGTTGATGGGCTTCAGCCACGTGTTTGGTACATTGGTGGATCCATTATTTTTAGTGAAGATGGTTGGCGTCATTCAAAGAAGATCAACAGTTGTAGATTTGAGACATGGCCATGATCTTAACCACTCCCCATGTGCCCATGTTGGTTTATTTCATTTTTTTTAAAACACATGGGTTGGTGGGAAATAGCCATGTATCATGTTTAGTGGTGAGACCAGTATCTCCAAAAGGGCAGTGGATATGGTTTTAATAAAGATCAACAATTAACACTACAACACGTGTTCTCATCGAGACCATTCCCTGCACACCAATCTATCTAAAGCAATAAGGAAAGATAGTTACATGGGCTAGAGGGTTGAATGACACTTGTCACTTTTGTGGGAACCACCAAGCTCTAAAGAAGGTGATTGCTTTGTAAGCAAGGATATCGATGGTCGATGATAGGTGACATGGATCAATCTTGACCACTCCTTGCCATCTTGTGAGGGCCTCGCCTATGTGCCATATTCTATAATGGGAAAGTAGGTAAGTTCCACGTGGATATTCTAAAAATATTCCGATGGAATCTAGTGGAGTTAGAATGCTGCTAAATTTGGTTGAAATAGCACTATGATGAAAATGACATTGTTTATGGGATTATTCTTTTTAGCACATGCTTGGGATTTTAGTCGTCAATTCTGACAGTTATTAGCACATGTGGAAAAGTGATAATTAAGCAAGGCAAAGTATGAACTGATACTATGAGATCAAATTAGGATAAATCCCCATTGTTCTACTATGAAGAAATACAAGTGTATTCATTCACATGGGTGAGCAAGTAACCATGTCACGACAATTTTTAAATTGATGCTAAGAATGTGGTTGAAATATGCATACAGAGTGGATTTATATTTACTTTGAACTTTTTTTATTAGGAAAAGGCATTAATAGCATATATTTGAGTTTTACCACAACTAGTTACACCAGTGATATCTTTTCACTGATTTTTGTTTTAAAACATGATCAATGGCTGAGATTTTAAAAAAAAAAGGTAGACTATTGTCAACCCACGCACATAAGTTTTCTTTGAGTATTAATGGTTGGCACACTTGCATGGCTCAATATAATGAGGACCAATGGCCATATTTTTCATTCTCATTTTGCATTCAGACACCAACTCTTAAGTTTGATTCCAAGAGAAAATTTGGTGAAGGTTTTCTAGTTCTTATCACTAATAAGACGATTATGTATGGAGAGTTTGCTAGGCTAGTTCGAAGGTCTAGGAGATTGAGTTTGCTTGAGTCTAAGGAAAATGCTCCTGAGGATGAAATTGAGACACAGGGAGCTCCTGATACACCAAATAGTAGAAGGGGATGCAAGAAATTCAAGAAGTATGGTGTCAAGAGTAACTACCGCCTGAGGAGCTGAATTGTTTCAGAAGAGTTGGTCAAGTTCAAAGGGAAAAAGCTAGTGGAATATGAAAAGAAGGAAAAGAAATGGTGAAAATATCATAAGTCTTATCTGGTAGGATGTAATTCTCCCAATGAGTTTTTTGATAACCCTTTAGACAATGAGGGTGACACTGATATGGAGTGTGACCATTATCCACTCTCCCTAATACCTTTTGAAGACTCCAACGAGGAGGTGGTGACAGTTCCTCTGATAGTTCCACCATGAACAAGACGTGGATGATTATCCTCTAAGGCCGATGACTTAAAGTGATGACTCTACCCCATTTTTGTTTTTGACAACACCATGGCCCCTTTTTTTAGGATTTTCCTATTTAGCATTCATGTGACTTCTTGTTTCTAGTGCTGATGTTGAAATTTTTCAAGCTAGTGTGTTGGAGAAGTTCCAGACTTCCTAACCTTGGTGACATGTAGGCTTTCTTTAGGTGGTATGCCAATTTTTGCTAGGGCTGTGAGTGGAGAATCTTCTTTGGTCAATAAGGATGAGGATTTGATGTTGCTACAGTAACAAACTTTTCCTTTTGAGAAGTTGGCATGTCTTCATGCAAAGGATGTGGAATTTGGTCTTTTACTCTTCTATTTTCTGCAATGAGTGCATGTAACTAACTAAGGATGTCTCAAATTCTGGTGAAAATGATATTCAAATGAAATAAAATGTAAATGTAATTGAGCCTAATGCTTGTCACTCCCTTGTTCTATAAAAGGGATCTCAGGGCTCATTACAGAGGGTCAGATTTTTAAGTCTCAATGGGGTTTTAGGTGAAATCTAAGTTCAGGAAAGACACTTTGTAAAGAATATGAATGAATAGAACAATAGGTTGTCTTGGGTATGAGTCTTGTATGTAATAGTCTCAAAATAGTTTTATAGAAGCTATTGATATCGAAACAAATATTAGTCTAGAAACAAATACTCTCCTATGTATCTTTCTCACAAGTTATGAATGAAAATACTAATGGTTTTATCATTTATCTTTAATTGTTCCATTGAATGTATGATTCTATTTTAGCTTTAACTCAAAGAGTTGATTAAAAACACTTAAGGAGGGTTATAGATTTGTAAGGAATTGCATATGATTTGTAAGGAGTGAGTATTTTTAGGCATTATGAGTTTTCATAAATGCAAAGCACTATGAAAATATTCCACCCATCTTTGAATTAAGTAGCTTACATATATTACTAATTCTTATATATTTGACTATGGTGCTTCAATTGATAAAACACTGGTCTGTTTGTTATAAAATATTGCATGAATATGAGTAATTAGCATACCTAGCCATAAACTTAAAATAAGAACAATATTCATCTAAAATATTTCTAGTATAATAGGTGTTTGAGCTACCCTTATTTCCTAGAAAATAGGTAACCATCTACTTAAAGGTTTTCCAAACCTTTAGTGAAGTACACTATTTGTAGTATGTAGGAATAAATCTATGAATAAATGTGTTATCAATTGGATATACCTCACATAAACACAATATGGAACACCCTCCTAGGTCCCACAGAGCCTGAAGTGTAGGAGTAAAGACCTCAACATCCTTTACTTGTTGTGTTGGCCACTATCCTTGTAGTTTCTTCATTATAGGAGTTGGCTACTCTTTACAAAACTCTAAGGTTCTGCTAGAAAAATAACCAACATGTGGTTTGTCTGTGAGGAATTTATCTGCACTATTGTTGTGAGTGACATCATCATCAACACAAAGTATATTTAGTTTGTATAAATTGAAATACATTGAAATAAATCATTAGTCATTGGCCTTTCTTCATGCAAAACTTTTTTCTTTTTATACCTACATAGATTGGGGAGTTTTTCATTTTTGAATAGAAAGCTATTAAAGTGTTATTTTTTATCATATTTCTTGTATTTCTCTTACTTTTTCAACCCTTTCTTTATTAAAATTTTATCTTTATTCATAGGTTTGTAATTGTTGAGTCTATTAAAAATATTATCTTAGGAACAACATAAATTATGCATGGATATTTACATTTCCTAATATTTATATATTTTTTTGTATATATCCATGATCGTTCTTTCTTATTATATACAATTGTCATTTATTGATGAGATTAATGATGATCCTATAAACTGTGATAGTACCAATTCCACACCAATTGAAGTTTCGCACTATTATATTCCTCTTATAATAGATAAAGAGGGTCTAGTTCCACATCCTTTTCCTATTCATAGAGGTGTTACATCTCATCATGATATTTTTTCCAAATGTCATGATACCCCTAAATCTATAGGTCCATTCTTTCTAGATGACATATCTCATTCTATACATCATGTTTTTGTTAATATAAGCATGGAATTTTTAGGGTGTTGTACCCTTTACACGAAGAGACTACAAGGTCAAAAGGAACCAAGTTCATAAAAACATCATAAAAACTAAACTAAAAACAATAGAAACAAGACACAAACATTGCACACTAACACTGGAAACTAAGCACAACACATACCTGACCACTAACTATCAACAATTTCCCATTTCTAGAACTCTATGCATCATGTTATGATTCATGATAAGCCATATTTTATATCTCATGTTTTCATTATTCAAACATATCAAGATAAAAATATACCTTATGATAGGATATTTTTATCTCTTCATTTGGATGATTGCAATATTAAAAATATCTTCAATGTTAGTACATGATAAAACTATGATCCAAGTTAGCAAATAATTTTATATGATAATTATGAATAATCTACATATGCTTCTCTACATGTTCATTTTTTAGTTCATATTATAAACAATTTGATGATGATATTTTACATACTAGTGGTTTTAGATTATACTTCAATATTAAAGATTTGTTACAATTATATTCTTATTATTTTCTTTGCACTTTGGTTATTTATATAAGTAAACTAAAATTAAAATTTACTTTTTAATATTTATAATATTTATGTTTCTTTAGTCACTTGTGTTTCCTAGGTATGTTAGTGTATGTTCTTTCCTATTGTCATAAGGAAATTTTGAAAATTTGAAATGGTGTCAATTTCTCATTTTCTCTTTAAGAAGGGTTTATCTGTTACATGGATTTCATCACTAATAATAGATTTTGAAATTAATGGTGAGTGGGATGCAAGCACTGGGCTAGAATCTCCTAGTTCTCATCCTTTGGTTCAAATAGATTTTGGCAGAATATTCGGTCAAGGTGTTCCCCCAAATGGTCTTCATGGACTTGGTGGGTCACCACCTATCCCCTCCCCTACTTCTCAAGGGGTACCATCATCACCAAATTGGAAAGCTCTTTTTGTTGATAAAAAGTGGTAGGATCTGATGGGGTTCATATTCTACACTCTCAAGTAGGGAATACCATTAAAATTAAAGATCCTTCCATCAACCATTCATTGGTGAAAATGGAGAACTCTCTCATTGTAAGTTTTATGGGTAGGTGCCCTAATATTGAAACTATATGTTGTTGGATGGCTTCTAGAGAGCTAGTGAAAGCATATTTTTCTATTTTTGTGCTCCCCAAGGGTCTTTTTTTCTTTTCCTTCACCATTCAAGAAGATTGCTTAAAGGCCTTAATCGATGATCCTTGGTTCTTTGGTAAATAAATATTATCCCTATGTAAGTGGAAAACTAGTTTCCATCCCTTAGTTCATTTGATTGTAGCCTTCCCCACCTGAGTTAGGCTCTTGGGTCTCCCCTTAGAGTTTTGGGATGAGATCATTACTAATGTGGCCAAACCTTTTACTAATCTACTCTCTTTAGAAAATATCACCAAGGTTGATCTAGGGAAGTGTTCGCTTGCTTCAACATCAACATTGAAACCAATAATATTTTTCCATCCTTAATTGTACTCTATAATCTAGGATCAATAACAAGTTTGAAGCCATTGAATATGAAAATTCAACTCTCTTTTGCCAATTTTTTCTTCTATTCACTATATTTGTAATGCCTGCTTCAAAAGGGTGATTAATGAATCAAATCCTCCAATAAAGGGAAAATGTGGCTTTCCCCACTCCATGACACAGTAGAAGGATCTCTTTATATTTTCTTCCCCAATCATTGTATAAGTTAGCCTCACCCAATGGTATCAATTTTTCTTATTCTTCTTTTGATCTAGGTATGGTTCAAGAGGTTTGTTCTTTGAATGAGTCTCTCATGGCTCTTAATCAATAATCCCCTAAGGTTCTTGATGCCCTAGATTTATCCTTTTCTAATTAATCCCCCTATCCTTGCATTCCTCCTAATCTCTATTCATATACCTACCTATCCTTGTTGCCTCGCCTTAACAAATGTTGATCTCACAATGGAGGAACCTTAAATGGAGGTCATTCTCTTGTCCATTGTGGTGTTTTCCTAGGACCTCATCATTCCCTATGTGACTCTCCCTTCTTCTATCTTTTCTTCATTGGTGTAGGTAGCCTCTATTTCCAAGTGTGAGTCCACTCCAATTTTTGCTAGTTCACCAAGCTCCTTGAAGAAAGTGGGACTACATAAGTTTTCCAACTATGGGACCTATTCAAAATATGGTTTAAAGACTTAAAATAGAGAAAAAAGGTATAAGAACACAACTAAAAGCATTGCTAATGGGAACTAGGAAACTTTGGATCAATTGGGCTCTAGAAGATCCAAAAGAAGTTAATTCTTTCATGGAATGTAAGGGGTTTAATAACCTTAACAAGAAGCATATCTTTAGGGATCTCATCAAAGAATTCAAGCCTAAATTTTTTCTTATTCAAGAAACCAAAATGATTGTTGATAACTTTAATAAATCAAGTACATATGCCCTAATGCTCTTTATTTGGTAGTTGATGTAGATGGGGATTCTAGTGGTCTTGTCACCATGTGGAAATACTTCTTTAATGTCTCTCTAATTTCAAGGGATAAAAGCTACCTCAATATTTTCAATTCTCAATGTATTGGTCTTTAAGAATATATTTTTTATGATGTTTATGCCCTCAACAATCTTATCCTAAGAAGAGCCACCTAGACAAGTCTATTGGGTTACAAAATCTCTTTCCTTTAAAGTCTATGGATGTTGTTGGTCAAGTTTAACACCCCCTCTTTCCCTTAGAGAATTTGGGAGGAAATATTGATTTTTCTTATAGTATGTTGGATCTCAATAACTTGGTTTTAATGATATCCCTTTTATACCTTAAGCTTGAAACAAGCCTTTTCACTTGGTCCAACAAAAGACCAAGAGATAATCTAACTCAAGTTATACTAGATTATTTCTGAGTTTCCTCTAATTTGGATTTCTCTTCCTTCTGGAAACCCTTATCTGCTCTTTTTAGGGTGGGGTTGGATTAGACTCCTCAAATGGGGCACTCCTCTTTAATCCAAGAACCCTTTTTAGTTTCAATTAATGTGGACTTATTATCCTCACCTTAGAAGGTTCTTAAAAGAATGGTGGGATATTAAGGTAATCGATTAAACTATGTTTAGTCTTAATTTCAAGCTTAAAAGCTTCAAAATAAATTGGAAAGGTTGGAACAAAAATTGTTTCAGAAATATCTTTTTCTCAAAAAAATCCCTTAAGGTTTAGCTCAAACAATTTCAAAAAGATTTAGATGGTATGGGATCCTCTAAGGACTTGTTCAATAAAGAAAATTTTTGTTAGGTGATTTGAATAATATTATTGAGAAATAGGAAATTTACTCAAAATAAATTTCAACAAACCAATGTCTAAGAGAGGGTGATAAAACACCAAGTTTTTTCACCTTTCTTCCTCCAAGCATAGGGAGAGGAACACTATTTTTGAATTGGTCACCATAGATGGTTTTTTTCTGACTTTTAAGGAGGATATTTCATAGGAATGTGTCATTTTTTCCATAAACTCATCAATCCAAACTCTATTAACCTCCCCCTTCTAGAAGACCACCTACTAGATGTGATTCCCCATTCCTTCACTTCTAAAATTCTATCTATAGAATGAAAAGCCTTAAATGAGGAAATTAGGGAGGTGTTTTTCTTCCTTAACCCTTCCAAGGCCCTTGGGCCTGATGAATTCCCCCCTTTCTTCTTTTAAATATTCTGGGATCTTGTGGGATTAGATGTGATTCTTCCTGTTTGTGAATTCCTCTCTTCTAGAAGCATTCTAAAGGAATTCAATAATAATTTTATCATCCTTATTTCTTAAATATCTAGAGCCAATAGGTTATCTTACTTTCACCTAATTAGCCTATGTAATACCTTCTACAAAAAGAATTCAAACTTTTGGTTAACCATATTGAAGCTTCCCTTGATAAATTGATCCATTTGGGTCAAAAATGTTTTGTGTTGAGGTGTCAAATCATTGATACTATCATGTTGTCCCATGAAACCCTTCACTCTATGAGAAAAAAAAATAAGGAATGTATGACCCTCAATTTGGATATTTCCAAATCTTATGATAAAATTTCTTGGAATTTTCTTTTTGAAGTACTACATATTTTTGAGTTCACAATATTTTTTTTAAAACTCATTAAAGGTTGTGTTACTTCTATATTTTCTATGATCATTAATGGCTCTCCTTAGGGTAACTTCTTGGCTACTAGTGGTATTAGGAAAGGGGACGACTTTTCCCCCTATCTCTTCACTATGATGTCAAAGGTTCTTCATCCCAACATTGCTAAAGGTATTTTACATGGAAATCTAGCAAGTTTTACTCCTTTCATATCCCAACCAATTTCTCATTAACAATTTTTTGATGATACTATCCTTCTTGGTGAAGAAACTACTATTGAGGCTAAAGGGTGGATAAATATTTTTAAAAAGTTTTCTTCTACGTCTAGTCAATGTATTAATCTGGCTAAAAGCAAGGAATTTTCCTAGATTTTCCCCCCATTGTAAACTAAAATTTCTAGATCCTTTTTCTCCCATTCACTTAGTCGGAAATTCCTCTTGCAGTGGGTAATGTTGAAAATTTTGTGTGGTCTAGCTTACTTAAAAGAGTTCAAAGAAAACCTACAACATGGATGGGTTCTCTTATTAGTAATGTTTTTAAACTAATCCTCCTAAAGTCGACTCTCCAAAGCACGGTTGTATATCTCATGTCACTTTTATTATGTCCTCTTCATGGTCTAATAAATTGGAACAAATTCAAAGAAGGTTCCTATGACTGGGAACTGAAGAAAAATCTCTTTTCTCTACTTAATTTGGATATTGTTTACTCCAATAAATTGTATGGTGGTCTTGACTTAAGAAAAACTAGATAAATTAAAAATACACTTTTTATCAAAGTTAGTTGGAGACAGATAAACAACCAAGATAAATGAATCTCTATTCTTAAAGCTAAGTATATGAATGGTGGGAAGGGTTATTTTTTCTTCATAATGTTCAAATCCCCTTAGGATCCATTATCTAGAATAACCTCGTCAAAACTAAGAATTTAATTTCATAGGGTGTCTTCTGGTAGGTTTGAGTGATTGAATCAATTTGTTTTTGGGATGACTTGTGGATCTGGAAGCAAGTCCTTGGTCTTCGTCCAATTTAGTCTGTTATCAAATTAGATATTTTCTCTAGATTGGGACTTAATGTTCCTGATTATTTGGACCACTCCTTGGACCAACCTCTTTAGAAGATAGATCCTAACTGGTATGGCCCCCACTTCATTTGGTTTCCAAATAACTTCTCAAAACCATTCGAAATCTAAAAACATTGAATTCAAACTTGCTAGAACCTTTGGTGTTTGTAGAATCAAAGGATGGTAAATATTTTGTTAATTCTAGATAGAACATACTGTCCATGCTTTAGGTTCCTCAATTTAATTGGATGAATACTTGGAGGAAAAAATATTTACCTAAGGTGTAATTCCTCTAGCGAAAGGCCTTACATGAGAGAATTCTCATGTTGCATAATCTCCCAATGAGGGGGATGCATCTTGGAAATATGTGCTTTATATGTGAGAAAGAATAAGAAAAAAATTCTCATATTTTATTTCACTACTTCTATTCTTTGTAGGTTCATCAAAAAATTCAATCCTTATTCAAGGTTATTTGGGTCATGCATAAAGATATCAAAAATGTGATGGAGGGGTTCTCCTCGCCAATGCATCATCCTTTTCTTACTATGTTATGGTGGTAGACCCTTCTCTTCAAGAGTTGGGAACTCTAGAAAGAGCTCCATAGCAAGATTTTCAAGGATAAAAAATGTCATTGGAAGGTTTTGGTGAATAAGACTATTAAGTATATTATTGAGCATCTTAAAAATCCTCTTCCAAGCCTAAAAGGAATCCTAATAATCTAGATTTTTTCAATGCCACATCCTGGAATTTATCTAAGGTCTTTAATTCCTTGGGCTTAATGATTCCTTGGTCCCCTTCATCTTGGTTGGCTCAAGCTTAACTTTGTCGAATCCACAAAAGGGAACTTGGGTTAGGTAGTTGTAGGTGGCATAATCTGAGACCGTGAGGGGAAGGTGGTTCTTCCTTATGTAGTCAATTTGGGTTTGAAAACTTCCAATTATCTGAAAGTGGTAGCTTCCTATCATGGAATTCTTATTGCTAAGAAAACTAGAGTTTCAAATATTGCAATTGAAGGTAATTTAAGAAATATAATCATGAAATTGAGTGGAAAGTGACCCCTTTTTGAACCTTACAGGGCCCCATCCTAATGGCTCATCATGTCATAATGGACATTGGGAATTATATATTTTCTCACATGTTTCACACTCTTAACAAAGTGGCAAACACTTTGACAAATTTGGGAGCCTATATGAAGATCACAATTTGGGATGATCACTCAATGGTCTTTGATAATGGTGGATCTCCCAAAGATTACATGTGTTTTTTGTTTTGTAATTAGTCATGGAGAACATTGTAATGAGAATAAAGAGAATTTCAGGGTTTTGTCCTAGGTTAGAGTTTGTCAATGCTTATGTATTTTTGATAGCAATATTGGCAATATAATACAAAATGGAGAAAATTCCAAACCATTTTCTCTCCTATGTATTTTTTTTATGAGTTATGAATAATATAATCAAGGATTGTCTTGTTTGTCTCTATTGATTTCCAATGGGTGTGTGATTTTTTTATTGCTCATTAATTCAAGGAATTAATATAAATGCTTGAGTGAAGCTGTAGATTCATGTGAATTAAGTGCTAGGATATCAATAATAAGTTGTGGTTGAGAATAAAATGTTGATGTACTATAATGCAATAATTTCAAATCTTAGATGGTTTTGTGTGTTAAATTGTTATCAAGTTGTATAGGTATTGGAATTGACTTCATTCCAAGGATGAGTAACTAATCTAAGTGTGCTATTCATGTTACATTTTGTTGGTTAATATAGTAGAAAATCACAATTTAAAATCAAATTTACCTATCCATCTCAGTATGATTGTGTGTGGAACTTATTGTATTACATCTCTCATGTTTAAATCAGATATTACCATGAAGGTCAGCCAAGTCTTTAGGGTATTGCGTCTGTTAAATATTTAAAGGAGAATTATCTATTTTATAGTGTTTTGGATGCTTTGGCACAAAATTTTCTATAGGAACACTTTCAAGATCACCCTACTAGGTTTCACATAGCTCACCATGTAGGGGAAAAAGGGTTTTAATTCAATCTCTCATTCGTTGGCCAAATCTCTCCTTGAATCTAACCATTAGGCTTGGCAACCCTTTAGGATTCAAGTGGATTGCAGATTTGATAACCAACAGATTAGCGAATCTACTAGGGAGAAATTTGAATCTCTAGTTGCAAATTTTCTTATCATAGAGTCATATTATTTGATGATTTAAGCATTTGGTTCATATATTGAAGGAATTCATACCTAGAGAAAGACATTGTTGCAGTGTACTTGAAAGTTTCATGATCTATGGTGCTTTGCTGGTGAAAATAACTTAGAAAGAAATCTCATTATTGAATATTTTTCAATTGCTTGAAGATTTTATCCTCTTAAAGGAGGTAATGAATTTGCTAAAGAACTTAGTGAAGATGTGAAGAAAGTTTTAGATCTATAAATATTTCCAGTGATAAATAAGAATTTGCACCAGCAACAACACACCTAGGTATTTTCTGAATTTTGGTTTTCAAGAAGCATAAATCTATATATGAATTCTATGTTTGAAGGTCCTAGAAAACTTTAGTTCCCTTATTTAGTGAAATTGAGCACTACAATAAAGGGATACAGAGAATTGAATAGTTGTAGAGGGAATAAACTTTATTTGCAAATATGTATGGTTGTCTCAGTTCTCCCTCTACAAGCTATAATGTCATGCCTAAAACATAGCCATGTCCTCAAAGGAAGGTGTTCACTAATGAAAGATACGACCCTTTGTATTTCAATAAAATCTACGGTTATCCACATTCTATCCCAAGAAGAATTAATTAATATTTTCCTAAGTTTAGAGGAGATCTTGAAAAGTTAGCATCACAACATGTACAGGGTTTTATTGATTTGATGGAAGATTGTCAAATAATAGAAGAGGATGCTATCATGAAGTTTTTTGTAAGAAATTTAGAAGATACTGTTGAATATTGGTTTTCTAGTTTTCCAATGCATTCCATATAATCATGGAAAGATCTCAAAACACTTTTCATTGATCAATTTGAAGGAATACCAAATGATAATATGTGCTTGTTTGAAAGTAGAAATCTACATATCCAGGAAGAATATGAAGAGAAATATAAAAACAAAGTTGAGTACATATCATCTACTAATGCATTGTATGGTATAAGGAGATTTGAAGGTGAATCCTTCTATGATTTTCATGATAGATTCATGAAATTTTTGTTTGTTATACCAGTACTAAATAGACCTGATGAATCAATATGTATTGATATTTTTATGAGGGATTTGAGCTAGGTTTGAGTACCATGCCAGCCAATTGGAATCCCCCTAACCTTAAGTGTTTATATCAATTGCTTTTAGTGATTGAAGAAATGATAGAGAAATATGGAAGTAATGTCCTGACTAGCCTATGTGATGGTACCTTTTGAGCCTTCATAAAAATGATCTAGATGGTATAGTAGAAGACAATGATAATGCATCAATTAGTGGTGAGAATTTTGTTTCTAAGCAACCCATGGATAAAGTGTATGAAAAAGAAGATTGCAGCCAAAATGGTGAAGATGTAAGACATGATGAAGTAAATGAAGCATGTGAACTCACTCGTATTTTCCTTGAAAATATTGAAATGGGGAGTCAATTTTTTGTATCAAAAGAAGGATGCAATGATGCAAATGACACTAAAAGTATTTTCTCCTCTATGGACTTTGAAGATATAGTTGAAGAGTATGTTGATTTTGAGGTTTCAAGTCTTCATGATGATAATAGTAGTATTGTTGATGTGAGTATGCAATTAGCTAGGGAGTATTCTTGTTTGGCTAATCAAGATGATTGCAATTCTGCTTGCAGCCCTTATGACTATGATTCCTCTCATAAGGAGGAGACAACACTAATTTCCCTGAGTAAAAAGTATTCCAACGAAAATGATGGTAAATTTTTTGAAACCTTACAAGAACAAGATAGTGGATATGAACTAGATATCTTATTTGAAGAAGAAATATGTAATCTATGGTATTATGATATACTTGGTCCTACCTCTTCTACAAGTGTTGAGTGTAGCATTGATGAAAATTTTTGTGATGATGAGAAAAAGGAATTCGCTGATTTAGGGAACACTCTTGAAAGTGGTGGTATATCATATGGAAATGACAAAGTGTACAATGAATTTTAGTTGGAGAGATTATTCATGAGTAGCTATAATGAAGAAACAAACAATGATTTTTAGTTTGACAATGAAGAATATGGCCTTGCTGATTGTTGCAGTAGTATGAACAAAGAAGGAGATATGTTTGCAAGAGATTCATTGGATGAATCAGTTCAGGTAATTGATTATGAGGAGCATGCATATGTTGGTAATGTAAGTTATGAACAAGGAACCTTTTTTTTTTAATGCTTTACCTTCTTGTTCTCCTTTTGTTGGCTTTAAATTTATCACTTAATGTTTGCATGAGGATAGCATAGATGTAGTTGTACATGAAATTTGAAATGTAGAGATAAATGCTAATACAACTAATGATAGTTTTTGTGATGAGTTTGCACTTAAAGAATGTGATTGTGTAAATCACATGGATGCATATGAGGATCTTTTTTCTAGATTTTCAACTCATAGTCTTCCTCATGAGCAGTATGTTTTAGACATTCATGTTGATTTTGTAGGAGGTAATGTTTAGTATGATATGCCTTGCAATAGTGAATGTGTTTTGAACACTCACTATGAGGGATTTATTGCAAAAAAAAAAAAACTAGTTATATGAACCTACACTTGAAGCCTTTTTGTGTGAACATCTTGTTTATGAATCTAAAGTGGAAAACATTGTTTGGGATATTGATACATTTTTTGAATGCTATGGTTTGTGATCCAGGTGGATCTCAAAACCCCAAAAATTCAACTATTCTAATTTCTCTTGAAATCAACACCATGTTGAAGTGCTTAGAAAAATGGACTCAATGCAACTTGAACGGGTGAAAAAGGAGTTCATATGTCTTATGGCCAGTCAAAATTTCACCAAACCATGTACAAGGGCCAGTAATAAAGGTAGAAAAAATTACCATCTTGAAATAGGTCCAAATTGGAATCAAAATGAAGAGCACATCACCATGATCCCAACACCACTCGTTTTGTCAAAAACAGAGCTCATACAATGAAGATACGGTCAATCAAATTTGAGGGTTGACCATGTTGACTGGATGTACAATAATGATGTTAGCATGATGTCAACATGTTGATGACTATACATGACAAGGTATCCAGTTGACGAGTGACAATGAATCATATGTGGACATGTGTCAATACATAGCAAAAATCAAACAATCCCTTGTTGACATGTGGCCCTGTTCTCAACTTTCCATGTGGCACCCCTATTGTCTACTCCTCTAGCAGTGGTATGTGTTTAGTAAAAAAAGAGAGGCTGGGGTTTGAACCCCTAACCTACCCCCCACCAATATTCATGATGGCCATTGCGCCACAACTTTTGATTTTTCTCATAAAGGCATTGGTTTTACTTTATACAAGGTAAAGTCTAAATCTTCCCTTGAAAAATAAATCCCTATAATTATATAACCACAATCTCCTAAATTTAATAAGACAATCTTGTAAATCCCGAGAATATAAAACTAAAAAGGGCATAAAATAAAATCAAAGGATATTAAAAGATAATAGAAGATTATTAAAGGGTTATTTAAGGGGTTAAATGATTTTTGTGAAGATTATTAAAGATTTGTAGGGTATTATTATTGTAAAAATGGGAGATTGGGAGATTATTGTAAATTATTTGGTTTTAAGCCAAATTCAGTAAAATTCATGTATAAAAAGGAGGATAATTTGGCCTTTCAAGGCATGGGATTTTTGTAGGAAGAATTGGGAGAAGAATTGTAGGCTTAGTTCAAGTCTCGAAGCTTTGTAGGATTTTTGAGAGAGCTATGTAAAGTGTGCATTGTAAGGAGTTCATCCTTTTGATGTCTAGAGTAAGGTCATTAGTGTGAAATTCCTTCTTGAATCCTTGTTTTAAGGAGAAGGTAATTCTTTATGGAAACACTTGTGAGAAGGTCCCAACATATTGTATAAAAAGGATTAAAATAATTCATGTTCAAATGGATCCAAATACATAGCCAGAGTCTAGTGAACTCTGTTATCAAATCTCTCTCTTGTCATATGGTTTTATTAGCTTCTATGGTTTTCATGTGTTTTATATGTTTATTGGTTTTACTAATTCACATGAAAACATGTTTATAAAAGATCTTGTTATAAATCTGATTCAAGGTGTAATAAGAAAATTCTAAGCACTAATTTCAAATCAAGTTTGGTATTAGAGCTAGTTTGAAAAGTTTTATAGAAGTGAATGTTAGTGAGTTTTTCAGTTTAATTAGTTTGCTAGCTTTTTTATTCTATGTGCAAGCTTGATAGGTGAACATATTAAAACAAAGATGGCATCGAAGAAAGGAGAATCTTCATGGATGATGTTGACTACATCCACGATGGATGACATTCTTTCAATTAAAAGAATGATTGAATAACTCTACCAAGACTATCGGGAAAGCTTTGAAAGGCTTAAAGAGCTTGAAGAAGCCAACCAATGCATTCAGTCAAAGAATGTTGAGCTCAAAGGGTTGCTTGAAGAAGCAAAAAATGAGAAGAATAGGGTACAAGAGATGTTGCAAAAAGTCATGGAAGAACAAAACATGAGAAGTCCTCTCATATCTAATAATGCTAGGATATGTGCATTTTGTCCACATTCAGAGGATACTTCCTCATATTCCCTGCTCACTTCAAATGATAGCTTTGAAGCATCATCTGCAACAAAATTCACTGCAAAGAGTCTTATAGAGGTTAAGAGGAGACCTCGTTATCAAGGAATGGGATATGGGGAGACTAGAGAATCCTCCAAAGCCTCTAAAAAGAAAAACCCCCCTGTAAACACTTCAGACTATAGTAGTGGAAGTGAATAGAATTCCTCTCCAAAGAGGGAATCCAAGAGGAAGGACAAAGCCCAAAACTACTACACTCACTACAAGATAAGTGGGCATTGGATCAAGAAATTTTGGAAGCTACATCCAGAGCTTTGTTTCTCACCAAGGTCCATCGAGGGACCCAACCAGTAGGAGGTTGTAGAGGTGGAGGAAAAACTTGGGGCAACAATCCTTGAGGTAGAGGAACCTCAACCGAAGAAGGAGTAGCTGACAAATGAAAGTTGTTTTGGTCAATTACTTAAGAGCTAGGGAACTCTTTTGACAAAATAATTGTATCAAATTTAATCTTTTTTCTATCACATTTTTTTTTATTGTGATAATAAGTTAGTTGATACACATAAGTATGGGTTTTGAGTGAAAAACTATAGATCAAATTGTTATATAACTATTTGCAAGAAGTTGTATTTCTCTAAGGTTGAGATTTTGTAAGGATTTTGAAGCCATATCTCTTGTAATCAAAAGGGAAAATACTTGAATGATTCTATATGTAGATTAAAGACTTTTTTCTTTTATATTTCTTGAGTGCTCAAGTGGGTGACACAATTCTCGAGGAAAGAATATGTCACTAGATTCTATTTAAGAAGGATAACATTTTGTAAAAGATAGATGGACTATCTATCCAATTGATCACTTTAGACCGGGACTCAGAGTTGTAGAGAATGGTTAAGAGTGACCTATATGTTCTCAACTTCAAGACTCAATCAGATGATGATCAGAGCCCTTATAGGCTTTTTCAATGGCCTTGTTGCTACAACAAACATATACAGAGCTAAATGGTGAAGCCTTTAATCAACCATTATGAAGAACAAAGTTGAAGAAATGTATCAAGTTGAGGCATAGTTTACCATTTCTCAAGCAATTTGTAAGCAAGGAGGAGCATCATAATCATGCTAGAGAAGATGGCTAGGTAGATATGCAAAATGAGAAACACCATCGAAAGAAGTACCGAGAGACATGTTTATCATGCTCAATATTATTCTTACATTTGGTATGAAAATTTTAATTTTTATGACACCTTAATGAGTCTTGAAGTCCTAGGGTTGTCATAATGTAAGACCCCTAGAAGGAAAATATGGCTAAGAAAGTTTGGAAGCATGGTGGAACTAGGACCCAAAACCAGGATTGGAGCCAAGTTGCCGAAGGTGAAGTTAACAGTTGTATTGTAGTGGAACTTTGAAGGTGACATTAGATTTGATCTGAGGTAGGGTAGTGAAGATTTCTATAAGTAGACTTTTGGAGACCAAAAATTCTTCAGTGGGGAGGATTGATTTAGGTGGATCTAAAAACCCTAAAAATTAAACTATTCCAATTTCCCTTGAAATCAACACCATCTCAAAGTTCTTAGAAAACCAAACTCAATGCAACTTGAATGGGTGAAAAAGGAGTTCATACGTCCAAGTTATGGCTAGTCAAATTTTGGTCAAACCATGGATAGGGGGCCAATCAAAAAGGAAAAAAATGAATGTCTCAAAATTGGTCAAAATGAAGAGCTCATCACCACAATCTCAATGCCACTCATTTTGTTGAAAATAGAGCTCCTACGATGAAGATATAGTAGGTCAAAGTTGAGGGTTGACCATGTTGACTAGATGTACAATGATGATGTTAGCATGATGTCACCATGCTAATGACTTTATAGATGATGATGTGGATGAATCAAAATTTGACATGTGGGGGGGTGAGTCAACATGACGAGGTATCCAGTTGACATGTGACAATGAATCATATGTCGACACATGGCAGTACATAACAAAAATCAGCCAATCCCTTGTTGACACATGGCACTATTCTCAGCTTGCCACATGGCTCTCCTATTGTCTACTCCTCCAATTGTGGTATGTGGGTAAGTACACAAAGTTGAGTACATGAAATGTGGAAGTTTTTTCCTTAGCCAAAAAAATGAAATCGACATTGCAAAAATAGGATCTTGATTTTTCTAAACAAGATCTTGATTTTTAAAAATCGGGATCTCATTTAGCTTCGAGATCCTGAGCCTAAATGCAATATGGGATCCCACTTTTTAAAAATTGGGATCCCATTTACTAAAGGGTCCCAAACCGATGGACGAGGGAGATCCCGATTAGTACGAAACAGGATCCCGATTTATAAAAATCAGGATCCCGTTTTGTACAAATCGGGAACTCATTTATAAGACATGATCCCATTTTGTACAAATTGGGATCCCATTTATAAGATGGGATCTCATTTCCCTAGCAACAGTCACACTATTTAATATTAGGAAATGAGATCCCAATTATAAAACGAGATCCTGTTTTGTAAACGGACAAAACGGGATACCATTTCTAAAAATTTGAATTTGAATTTGCTTTGTGGTTGAGTTTTTGCTTTGTATTTTGGTTCAGGAAAAGCATTGGAAATCCGAACCTAGGCCTTCAACCTGGTTTGTCCTGCAAGTTGAAGGTCCTAACAATGTTAGAGAAAAATACCGAGTTTGGACATATGGCTGATGACATTTTTTGTAGAATTTTTTTATGAAATTAAAACCCATTTTAGATGAGACATTGTAGATTCCAAATATATATATATTTTTTACAATTGGATTATTTTTTCTATTTTGCAATTAATTTATGATGAAATAGGTCCATAAACTTTAAATATTAGAGTTCTTTCATATTTTAATAACTTTTGATCAACATAACATTTTGACGAACGGATTGCACGAGAACAAACTTTAGACAATTCTTTCAATTAAAAAAAAAGATCAAAAAATGATAAGTTAAGGTCATCTTATGTGTGTCGTACACGACGATTTTTTAGAACGACAAATATGCCTAATAAAAAACTAACAAAAAAAAAATTCAATAAAAAATTACAAAAAAATATCGAGAACAAGCTTCAGTGAGTCACAAATCTTTTCCCAAAAGGATTTGGAAAAATATGATAATTTAGGTCAAAATATGGATGTTGTACACGTGCATGGTATGGTATAAAAAAAGTGACTTTTAAACAATGGTTTTTAGAAATGCCTATTGAAACTCAATTTGTACAATCTGGGTATTCAAATAAATTACATATTTAGAAACTAGACTTCGAGTACTACATTTTATGATTAGTGAATTTTTTGAAGATTCCATCTCTAAGTGCTTGAAATTTTAAGGTCAAATGTGTCAAATGCTGAAAATCGGGGAAAACACAACTTTTTGGCCAAAAAGTTGACTCGAGTTCTTGCTAGCACCCATGTGTTTACTAAAAAATGAGAGGTTGGGGTTTGAACCCCTAACCTACCTCCCACCAATATTCATGCTAGCCATTGCACCACAACTTTCACTTTTTCTCATAAAGGCGTCAGGTTTACTTTATACAAGGTAAAGTCTAAATCTTCCCTTGAAAAATCAATCCCTATATTTAAATAACCACAATCTTGTAAATCCCGAGAATATAAAAATAAAAAGGGCTTAAAATAAAATCAAAGGATATTAAAAGATAATAGAAGATTATTAAAGGGTTATTTAAGGGGTTAAATATTTTTTATGAAGATTATTAAAGATTTGTAGGGTATTATTATTGTAAAAATGGGAGATTGGGAGATTTTTATAAATCATTTGGTTTTAAGCCAAATTGAGTAAAATTCATGTATAAAAGGAGGAGAGTTTGGCCTTTCAAGGCATGGGATTTTTGCAGGAAGAATTGGGAGAAGAATTGTAGGCTTAGTTCAAGTCATGAAGCTTTGTAGGAATTTTGAGAGAGCTATGTAAAGCTTTCACTGTAAAGAGTTCATCCTTCTAATGTCTAGAGTAAGGTCATTAGTGTGAAATCCCTTCTTGAATCCATGTTTAAGGAGAAGGTAGTTCTTTATGGAAACACTTGTGAGAAGGTCCCAACGTCTTGCATAAGAAGGAATAAAACAATTTATGTTCAAACAAATCTAGAGATGTAGCCAAAGTCTGGTGAACTCTGTTATCAAATCTCTCTTGTCATATGGTTTTATTAGCTTCTATGATTTTCATGTATTTTATATGTTTATTGGTTTTACTAATTCACAT
Organism: Sequoia sempervirens; assembly: GCA_007258455.2. NCBI lineage: Eukaryota > Viridiplantae > Streptophyta > Pinopsida > Cupressales > Cupressaceae > Sequoia > Sequoia sempervirens. The sequence continues at coordinate 135,590,956 of VDFB02000363.1, read as the reverse complement.
GAAAAAATGTTTGTAAAAGATCTTGTTATAAATTTGATTCAAGGTGTAATAAGGAAATTTTAAGCATTGATTTCATATCAATTTGAATGTGAACAATTGACTTGTGGATATTGATAAGTCATGTTTTCAAAACCTTGAGACATATGATAAAGTGATTGGGTTGTGTTGTTGGGATGATGATAAACTTTCATGTGATACAATTTAGTTGAAGGAGTTACAAATGTGTGAGCATTATTTGCTTAATACACAAGAGGACTTCACACTATTTCTGAAGGATGATATCTTTTTTGAGTATAATCATTATGAATGTGTTAGTAAATGTGATAAGAATGTTTCTTCATATAATCTTAATCATTATCCTCATATTTTATCACTTTCCAGAAAATTAGAAAGTGAAATGAGTGACAGTGATGTGGCCTATCTTATTTGGTTGTCATGTGATAGTAAAGCTAAACAAGGAGCAAGTTCTCACTTGTTCAAAGGAAGCTTGATACTTTTTTCTGTAGGAGTGAAGTTGATCATGTTTATGTGGCATGAAAAAGGCAAGTATGGATTAAAGGAGATCAACTCTTTTAACAGATTGATGTTTGATAGGGGTAGAAATTGACTTTCATTTTCCATTCGGTGGCTTGGGGCCACCAAATGAGGTTTAAAAAATGGAATTAAAAACATTGTGGGTTTCCCAATGGTTTTGGCACCCAGTCTACTCTTTGAGAAGACTCTGAGATCTTTCTCTATTCATTAAGGAACAAACATCCCCAAAAATATCCATTGATGGAGCTCTCAAAGATTCCATAAGTTGTTTTTTTTGTAAATAATCATGGAGAACATTGTAATGAGAATATAGAGAATTTCAAGGTTTTGTCTTAGGTTCTAGTTTGTCAATACTTATGTATTTTTGATAGCAATACTAGAAATATAATACAAAAATGGTGAAAATTCAAAACCATTGTCTCCTATGTACTTTTTTTATGAGTTATGAATAATATAATCAAGGATTTTCTTGTTCGTCTCCATTGATTTCCAATGGGTGTGTGGTTTTGTTCTTGCTCATTAATTCAAGGAATTAATATCAATGCTTGAGTGAAGTTATAGCTTCATGTGAATTAAGTGCTAGGATATTAATAAGAAGTTGTGGTTGAGAATAAAATGTTTATGTATTATAATGCAGTAATATCAAAGCTTTGATTATGTGTGTTAAATTGTTATCAGGTTGTATAGCTATTGGAATTGACTTTGTTCCAAGGATAAGGAACTCATCTAAGTGTGTTATTCATGTTAAATTTTGTTGGTTAATTCAGTAGCAAATCATAATTTAAAATCAATTTTACTTATCCATCTTAGTATGATTATGTGTGGAACTTATTGTATTACATCTATCATGTTTAAATCAGATATTACCATGAAGGTTAGCTAAGTCTTTAGGGTATTGTGTCAGTTAAACATTTGAAGGAGAAATATTTGTTTATATTTTTCTAAATGCTTTGGGGCACAAGTGTCTATAGGAACACTTTCGAGATCACCCTCCTGGGTTTCACAAAGCCCGAAGTGTAGGGGAAAAAGGGTTTTAATTCAATCTCTCTTTCATTGTCCAAATCTCTCCTTGAATCTGACCATTACACCTAGCAGTCCTTTAGGATTCAAGTGGATTACATATTTGATAACCAATAATTAATATGTAAGAGATCTTAATTAATGATGAAAATATCCTCTATTTTTGAGTTTAACCTAAACTTATCTTTAGTTCATATTGATCACTAGTATGGGTTATTCTTTAAGCAATATTTTTACCCCATCTTTCCTTTTCATAAGTTACCTTTGTCTTTGATTGTGCATAGTATTTGGTTCTTCTATAGAATTTCCAACTTTCCTTTACCTAATGGGCCTATGATGGGGAGACTTACCTTTCAAGAGCACTCTTGCTCTTCCCAAGACCTATTCTCTGGTCTTCCTAGGGTATTCCTTTCTACCCTATTTAGGGATCTCTCCTAAACCCCTCTCACCTCATAATACTCTCCACCAATTTCAAATTCTTCTCCATTACTCTCAATTCGCCACTAGGCTTCCCTGGGCTCCAAATTGACCCAAAGTGTCCTAACCACTCCAGGGGCTAGGAAAGGTTATTCTACTATCTCTTTGTTGATTTGACACCTCACTAATCCATCTCATTTGATTTTTCCACCATTCTCCCATCGCTTTCTTGAAAAACTCCATTTTAGGCCTTGTAGCCTTTTGCCCCAACTAGGCCTCCTAGAACCTGTTTTCTTGGCTTTTCTAAAAAACGGTCTTAACAACCCCCAAATATTTTTTTTATATTATTTCTAGTGGTACCCTAGGCTTCAATATTTACTAGGTGTAAGGTCTCCCAAGTGGCCATTCATATGACTATCCTCATACATCCCAAATTTCAAGGGTTTTAAGGGTTTTAGCTCCTTTTTCCAACTTTGAGGGCTTCAATGACCTCCTCAACTCTCCTCCTTGCACACACATGTCTGGAATACATGTTCCCAAACTCCCATTTTCTTTATTGGCACAAACCAATCCATTTAGCAGCTTTCTTTACTGTTGTCCTCTCCAAGCCACTAGCCAAAATGCACTTGCACTCGCCTAGTGCTTGATAGTTTCTTCACTTCCCCTACAAACAAAGAATCCTAAACCTGTATGTACATTATTTACATAGTACCCAGCTTGATTCTAAGTGGCCATGAGAGGAAAGCCACGAGAATTCAAGTGGGACTCATTATTCACAAAACTGGCCCAAACCGACAGTGAGTCCAAAAACCCAAAAACTTGCAAAACCTTAACCAGTTGGTCTAAATGACTAATCTAATGCTAGATACAGTAATTAAATGACACAAATAAAACACTCAAAGCATCAGGTTAGTCCTTTCAATCCATTCTTTACTGGATGAAGGCTCAAACACAAAAAGGCACTCAAAAGTTGTTGAATTCCAATCACACAAAAATGCTCTCCAAGTCTCAATTCATGAAAATAAACTTCCAACCTAGGTATTAGGGTTTGTATGACCTTATATACCTTTCTCCCATGTGCTAGGATGCTTGGGTCAGACTTAGAACAACATTAATGATATTTTTCAACTTTTAGGCCAAATTCCTAAGACAACATTGTCTAGTTTTTTCCTAATCTCTACACTAAGACTTTTCCAAACCTCAAAGCTCCAAACCAACCTAATTTTTCCATAACACACACATCAAAAACACACTTGGGACTTTATAACATAGTCCTTATTCCCTTGGTGGTTGGCTAGAACCACCTACAAGCCAAAAATCACTAAGATCTTCCAAAAGACCTTAAGGTGCTCCTACACCATTCTCCCCCTGCAGCAAATAAGTTAAGGAACCTATGGTGTCAAGAGATCCTCACTAATTCCATGCTTCTTAAAGTCACCTTCTGCTAACCAAGTAGCCTCTGACTCTGGTTGATGTTTCCACTTCACTAGGTGCTCCTTGTATGTCTTGTGCCTAGTCTTCTTCTCCCTTGAGTCTAAAATCATCTCCACTTGTGGTCTGATCTGATCAAGTACCTTGAGTGCTTCCAAATCCTTGTTTATCTTAGCATTGTACTATTCTTCATCCATTTCTAGTCCTTTATACTTCACCAAGTCTTTCACATTAAAGATAGGAGAAATAGACATCTCCTTGGGTAACTCCACCTTGTATGCATTTGACCCATACTTAGCCAACACTTTACATGGCCCTATCCTTTTCATCTGTAGCTTGCTTGGTATTTCTTTCTATAACCTTTCCTTGTTCAAGTATACCATCACCAAATCACCTATCTCAAATTGTAATTCTCTTCTCCCTTCATCTCTCTCAGCCTTCAACTTTTGATTAGCCTCTATCAATGTCTTCTTTACCTACTCATGAACCTCTCTCATTGACTGAACAAAATCATCAGCATGTCCATTGATCCCTTCATAGTAGATCCCTAAGCTCAAGTACACACCTTGGATGTAAGCCATATACTATTTCAAATGGACTCTTACCTGTTGTTCTATTTTTGCTATCATTGCAAGCAAATTCAGCTTGTGGAATTACTTGTTCCCATCCTTGTCCATACTCCTTAGTTAAGAATCTCAAAAAGTTCCCAAGTACCCTATAGATCACCTCTATATGTCCATCTTTTGTGGATGATATGCTGAGCTATGAGACAAGTTGGTTCCTAGCCTCTTCCAAAGAGTTTTCCAAAAATGCCCCATAAACTTCACATCTCTATCTGTAACTATGCTCCTTGGCAACCCATGTATCCTCACTACTTCCTTGAAGAATAGGTGTGCAATCTGACTTGCATCATGTGTTGTCTTGCATGGTATGAAATGGCTCATCTTGTTGAATCTATCCACTACAAAAAACACATTGTCCAAACCAGTTGGTGTTCTAGGTAGACCTACTATGAAGTCCATGCTTATGCATTCCCATGGTCTATTTGGGATGGGTAATGGCTAATAAAGACCTACATTTTTTGATGTTCCCTTTCCTTTTGACACACTCCACACTGCTCTACATACCTACTTACATCTCTTTGCATCTTAGGCCACCAATAGAACCTCTCCACTAAGTCTAGTGTCTTGTTCAAACCAAAGTGACCACTCAAACTACCATTATGCTTTTCTTGGATTAGATTCTCCCTCATGGAACCTCTAGGAATACACAATTGCTTCCCCTTAAACAATAAACCATTCTGCAAAGTGTAATCAGCATATTCGCTGTGAAAATGATTCTCAAAATCAGTACATACCTTGTATATTTCTGAGAAATCAGAATCTCCTTCATATAGGTCTTTGAATCCTTCAACCCCTGTGCTTTGTAGTTGTATCCCTTGGACAATAAGCAAACTCCTACTAAGAGCATCAGCAACCTTGTTGTTAACCCCCTTCTTATGCTTGATGGTAAGAGTGTATGACTGCAAAAACTCCATCCACTTGATATGCCTCAAACTGAGCTTCTCTTGAGTGTTGATGTAACTTAAGGCCTGATTGTCAGTGTATACCACAAATTATTTTGGCAATAGGTAGTGCCTCCACTTCTTAAAAGCTTGCACTAAAGCATACAACTCTAAGTCATAGGATGAGTACCTAGACTTTGCTTCATTCAACCTTTCACTAAAGAATTCCACTGGCCTGCCTTCTTGGCTTAGGATAGCTCCTACCACTATGCTACTTGCATCACATTCTACTATGAGTGGTTTGTCAAAACTTGGTAAAACTAAGATAGGTTGGGTAGCTATCTACCTCTTCAACCTTTCAAATCCTTCATTAGCTTCTTTGGTCCACACAAACTTTGTTTTCAGTCCTCCTTTTATGGTGTCAAGAACCGGTGCACAAATTTCACTAAACCTTCTCACAAATTTCCTATAGAACTGAGCTAATCCATGGAAACTCCTAACTTCTATCCCTGTCTTTGAAGTAGGCCAACCGAGAATGGCTTCAACCTTACTTTTTTCCATCTTCAAGTTCCCTTGGGATACTACAAATCCTAGATAGACCAATTCTTGCTTCATGAACTCACTCTTCTCAAGGTTTATGGTGAGCTTCTCCTCTTGAAGTTTTCTCAACACAAGTTCTAGGTGCTTCATATGTTCTTCTTTTGTTTTGCTAAAGATGAGGATATCATCTAGGTAGACAACCACAAAGACTCCTATGTAGTCCTTCAAGACCTCATTCATCACCCTCATAAAAGTTCTAGGTGCATTTGTAAGCCCGAATGGCATCACTAACCATTCATACAACCCTTATGTGGTTTTAAATGCTGACTTCCATTCATCTCCTTCTTTCATCCTAATTTGATAATAGCCACTTTTCAAATTAATTTTGGAATAGAACTTATCACCCCCTAAACAATCCATTAGATCTTTTATCCTAGGAATAGGAAACCTATATCTAATGGTTATCCTATTTATGGCCCTAGAATCAGTACACATCCTCCACTTGTCTCCCTTCTTAGGTGCCAACACAACTGGAACAACACATGGACTTATGCTCTTTCTGATCAGCCCTTGGTCCAAAAGTTCTTGAACTTGCCTTGCTATCTCCTTATTCTACTTTGGTGTCATCTTGTATGTAGCCTTGTTAGGTAGTGTTGCTCCTGGCATAAATTTTATTTGATGACTGATTGCTCTCTTGGGTGGTAGTGTAGCTAGTGTACCTTCACAAATGATGTCCCTAAACTGATCCAACAGTCGCTTCACTTCTGCTATCATAGGTAGCTGATTAGATAACTCCTCTTCCTTTGGCTTCAACATGATTGCATAGGCCTCTCCTTCTTCCTCCTTTATGTCCTTTAGGAATCCCTTTCCACTCATCAAAAGTGCACTATTTTCTACCTTTTCCACTATGTTTTCTTCTATCAAATACTGAATTTTATAAGTCACTCCATCCTTCTTGAATGAGTACTTATTCTCCTTGCCATGGTGTACTACCTCCTTGTCATATTTCCATGGTCTTCCAAGTAGCAAATGGCATGCATCCATTGGTAACAAATCACATAGTATCTTGTCTTGATACTTTCCTATAGCAAACTCAACCCAAACTTGTTCATTGACCAATATATTATGCCCTTTGTTCAACCAAGTAACCTTGTAAGGACACACATGGGGTATCTTGATGAGTTTCAACTTTTGTACTGCCTCCTTTGAGATGAAATTATCAGTTGATCCTGAGTCTATGATGACCTTGCAAACCTTACCTTGTATCTTGCACTTGACTCTAGAAAGAGCTCTCCTTTGTTTGTGTTCATCCTCAGTAGGTGCTTTGATCAAAATCCTTCTTAACATGAGTTGTTCTCCTTTCTCTAAATCCAAACTTACTTCTGAGTTTTTAGAGCAGTCCTCTTCTTGGACATATGTAATCTTCCTCTCACCTTGTGAAGATGCTGGCTTGTCTGGACACCTATAAGCCAGATGACCCAATTGTCCACAATTTTAACATTTCGTGGAAGAAAAGTGTGAACTTCTCCCAAAGCTTCCTAATCTTCCTCTTCCACCATTGTTAGAGCTTCTACCTCTGTATCCCCCTCTATTATTTTCCTCAGAGGACTGCTCTCCACCTTTGGAATCACCTTTCCCTTTGTTCTCATGGCTTCTTCCACCAAAACCTCCTCTATGTCCACCTCTAGAGTCTCTACCTCTTCCTTTACCTCTAGTATTGGAATCTTGTTTCTTTTTCAGTTTCTCTTCCACCTTAATAGCCATTTGATAGTAGCTTTGGAGGGTAGTAAGTGTGAAAAGACTCAACTCCTCTTGTATGTTCCATCTAAGACCGTTTAGATACCTAGCAACCTTGATGCTTTCAACTTCTTGCACTCTAGATCTAAGGCTTAGTTTTTGGAACTCCTCTGTATATACAGCTACATCTAGGTCTCTTTTTCTGAGATTTTTTCTCTTCTTGTGCAATTGAATATCATAGTCTTCAGGTAGATAGTTCTCCTTCACTTTAGCCACCATATTTTTCCAACTTCCTATGGGTTTCTTCCCTTCCTTCTCTCTTTCTTCTTGTAGAAACTTCCACCAAGTTAGTGCTTGTCCTCTTAGCCTTGATTTGGCTATCTTCACCTTTTGTGCCTCTGTAATCCCATCACATTCAAAGTGATTCTCCATTCCCTCAATCCATTCCATAACCAACTCTACATCCATTCTTCCTATGAACACAGGGATACCTTCAAGTGCCTTGCCACTCAAAGCCTTCAATTCTTTGAGGAAGGGTTCCTCTGCTAATGGAGGGTTAGGTTCTGGTTCTATGTCTTCCTCTATTTGATTCTTACCCTTATCTTTATCCTCTCCTAACTGTACCTTCATCTTGCTTATAGTCTCTGCCACCTCTTCTAGTTTGTGCTTCATCTATTCCATAGCCTCTTCAAGATGCCTATTATTTTCTTGTTTCTCTATCAAGTCTCTAGCTAGCTCTGCATTGCTCACCATGGTGTTCTCTCCTATGGATTCACTTCTTTTTGACATTCACTTCTCAATTCCCAAGCCTTGTATGGCTCTGATACCAATTTGATGGGGAGACTTACCTTTCAAGAGCACTCTTGCTCTTCCCAAGACCTATTCTCTGGTCTTCCTAGGGTATTCCTCTCTACCCTATTTAGGGATCTCTCCTAAACCCTTCTCACCTCATAAGACTCTCCACCAATTTCAAATTCTTCTCCATTACTCTCAATTTGCCACTAGGCTTCCCTGGGCTCCAAACTGACCCAAAGTGTCCTAACCACTCCAAGGGCTAGGAAAGGTTATTCTACTGTCTCTTTGTTGATTTGACACCTCACTAATCCATCTCATTGGATTCTTCCACCATTCTCCCATCACTTTCTTGAAAAACTCCATTTTAGGTCTTGTAGCCTTTTGCCCCAACTAGGCCTCCTAGAACCCATTTTCTTGGCTTTTCTCAAAAACGGTCTTAACAACCCCCAAATATTTTTTTATATTATTTCTATTGGTACCCTAGGCTTCAATATTTACCAGGTGTAAGGTCTCCCAAGTGGTCGTTCATATGACTGTCCTCATACCTCCCAAATTTTAAGGGTTTCAAGGGTTTTAGCTCCTTTTTCCAACTTTGAGGGCTTCAATGACCTCCTCAACTCTCATCCTTGCACACACATGTCTGGAATAAATTTTCCCACACTCCCATTCTCTTGATTGGCACAAACCAATCCATTTAGTAGCTTTCTTTACTGCTGTCCTCTCCAAGCCACTAGCCAGAATGCACTTGCACTCGCCTAGTGCTTGATAGTTTCTTCACTTCCCTTGTAAACAAAGAATCCTAAACCTATATGTACATTATTTACATAGTCCCAATCTTGATTCCAAGTGGCCATGAGAGGAAAGCCACAGGAATTCAAGTGGGACTCATTATTCACAAAACTGGCCCAAACCGGCAGTGAGTCCAAAAACCCAAAAACTTGCAAAACCTTAACCAGTTGGTCTAAATGAATAATCTAATGCTAGGTACAGTAAGTAAATGACAAAAATGAAATACTCAAAGCATCAGGTTATTCCTTTCAATCCATTCTTGACTGGATGAAGGCTCAAACACAAAAATGCACTCAAAAGTTGTTGAATTCCAATCACACAAAAATGCTCTCCAAGTCTCAATTCATGAAAATGAACTTCCAACCCAGGTATTAGAGTTTGTATGACCTTATATACCTTTCTCCCATGTGCTAGGACCATTGGGTCAGACTTAGAACAACATTAATGATATTTTTCAACTTTTAGGGCAAATTCCTAACACAACATTGTCTAGTTTTTTCTTAATCTCTACACTAAGACTTTTCCAAACCTCAAATATCTAAACCAACCTAAGTTTTCCATAAAAAAAACATCAAAAAACACTTGGTACTTTATAACATAGTCCTTATTCCCTTGGTGGTTGGCTAGAACCACCTACAAGCCAAAAATCACTAAGATCTTCCAAAAGACCTTAAGGTGCTCCTGCACCAACCTACTATGATGGGTGGCAATCTTATCTAAGAGGAGCCTACCTCCTATGAGATTTGGAAGAAGGATAAGGATGTATGGACATTCCTTCGATGAGCCGAGTTGGCTAATTATATAGAGGGTATGGTGGGACATGACCCTAATATCTCCATGGAATTTTTAAATTCTTGGAAGGATGAAAATGTGGTTGTCGGGGGCTACTTTTTCAATGTAAAAATGGAGCTTATCACTGAGGTCACTAGGCTTTCACTAGAAGTTACATGTCTTCGTAGAAATCCTAATGGCCACTATCAAAAAGAGATGGATAGATTTCTAAAAAAACATCTAGAAGATTAATCATCTATATAACGGATTCAACATAGATGATCTCTCAAGCATTTGGAGCATAATGGAAAAAGTGTTGATGAGATATGTCATGTTTGAAGGTAGGTTTAAGAGCTTTCATGCCCACCTTTTCCCATTCCTAAAAACTTTCATTATAATGCGAAAATGATTTTTTTGTTCTAGATAATGTCCCCTCAATAAGATTCTATTAAGGTTGTTCAAGAAAAGGGGAATAATTTACTCCTTTTTCATGGATGAATTTTCAAGTTGTATTCTTTTAAGGAAAACCTTTCCCACCCTTTTGCCTCTACTTGGAAAACTAACCTCATGGTTAGGTATTCTCTTAAGTATTTGGAGGGACTCCCTTCTACCCTAGGCCCTGAGTCATTATTATTCACAAACTCTCGAAGAGTCACTAGAGCTAAAGGAAAATCCCCTATATCCAAAGTACCTACCCAAGTTTCTAAAATAAATGCTTAATTTTATGACTCCACCCAAATCTCTCTTTTGGATAATTTTGAAAATTCTTGGTACTGCTCCCTAGAAGGTTCCCCAGCTGGCTCCCCTACTCAAGGAGACTATTATGAAGCCTCCAAGTCTCCCCTATTGACCAACCCTTATAACCCTTCAATTTCCTTTGACCTTTGTGTTAACCTGGACAATGCCCCTAAATTTACCCTCCTATCGAAGCTAGTATTTGTGCCTATTGGACCCCTCTAAAACTAAAAACTAATTATCTAAGTGAGGATGTGAATGTACAAAAAGATATTCTAAAATGGTTTCTCACTCAAATAATCATGACTAAAGATAAAATTCTATATTTGGAAGAGAATATTCCCAACCATAAGGAAGTATGGTCTAGTGAAGTTGATGATAAGGGTTGTTGGGCCCTTTTGTCTTCTCTTGCTAAATATTTTGACTATTGGGAAAATTGAGAAATTAAAGTTGCAGAGCTTAGGGTTGTGGTCAAGATTGTAGAGAGGGAAAACTTGCAAGGAGAGGTGGATAGTATGCTTAGCAACTAGGAAAAAACTCTAAAGTGATTATAGGTGATCGTTAATTATAGCAAGGAAATGATAAAAATATGTCGGTCACCATTCAGGTGTTCCAACAAGAGATGTGTAATATATATGGTAAGAGGGATAGAAAGGACTATTAAGAATCATTTTAGTCTAAAAATAAGTGAAAAAAATATTATTCAACTATGCTCAATACCCAAGAGGGTGAGCCCATGCAAAAGAAACTATTGTCCTTCGAAGAAAAACTGTAATTTTTTGCAGAAGTATGGTAGTCTATGAATGGCCTCTAGTTGTTGGGTGATCATTAGTTGGTCTAGTTCCTGACTAGTCTTCTCTTGTGTTTTGTTACTCTTCTTTTTTTTGTCTTTGTTTAGCTATTTTTCCTTTTCTTTTCAAGTTCCTCATGTCTTGTGAGATCCCCTATTTTGCAATCACGATTGTTTTGTAAGGGTATGGGCCATTCCCAACTTTACTATAATAAAAAAATAGATTTTATCACCAAGCATGGGAAAAAGAGAATGTTCTTTAATGGGCTATATAAATTTTGAGGAGATATCATTTTTAGCTAAGAAATTGTGTATTTTAAGCACATCATAAAGTGATGTGGTTCCAACCCACAATATCCAAGTAGTAGATAACACCGATGGATCATGAATTTGGGCCTCCTTCACCATAAACTATATTGAGGAATTTTCTAATTGATCCCTATTTAATCCTAGAATAAGAATTCATTTATTATTTGTAACTTGTGATGCACTGGTAAGTGGTTATTCTATGGAAGATACTTGAATAGGTAGAAAATAGGTTCACCAAAATTGGAATGATAATAATGGGCTATGATGGACCTATTTATCACTAATTCATTATGAAATGAGATCCCCACAAAGAATTAACTAACAACCCTTAGTTGAATCAACTCAATGTGAAAATATTTAGATATCCTTATGCTTTGAGGATGGGGGGTCAAGTTCAAACAACACTTTTGGGAGAAAAACTAAAAATAGAAAATAAACCAAATCATGCCAATTCAAGCTTGAAACAACAATATTAAACTCAATATTAGAAAAACCAAAAAAATGGTGGAAGATCTAAGAAGGGTAGAAAGGTGTTTACTAATGACCAAAAGTCACTTTCTGGAAGCTATCAGGAACTGATTCACCCATGGGTGAATGGGTCTTTTTTCAGGGTTTTCAAAAATCTTTTAGGGGCCTCTGTTGCTGATATGTAGCTTCTAATTTTCCCAAGTTTTAGTGTCATAAAGTAAAAAATCTGATCTATAAGTTATATTTCATGGTTTGATGACAACTTTGACAAATTTTGCAACTTTGAAAACTTTTCCAATCTTGTACTTCAAGGGATCTTCAATTCTTCTTCAACCTAAATCTCCAACACAAGCACAAGAGAGAATTTTTTTTTTTTTGGTGAATGGGGGGTTGCCTTGGTCAAACCCCATTTTGGTAATCAAACCTTTATTTGAAATAAAGCATGAAAGAGGGAATGAAGAATGAACAATGCTATGTTGCCACTCAAAAAACCCTTGTAGAAACCTATGAAATGTAGATCTTAGATGATCTTTGACTTGCATGAAATGGCTTCAATGGATGTGGATCTTGATACTTCAAATAATTCTTTAAATGCTTGAACTTGATCTTGAAACCTACATCACAATGTTAGCTCCAAAAACATGCATGATGAAAGAAGACTTTGACATGCTGAATGGATCTTTAATGATATAATAAATCTATGATATATCTACTCTTGAATTCTCTTGATCATCAACTTTTCTCTTGTGAAATTTCTCTTGAAATCTCTAGATTGCTTAGATGTAATTTAGTGAAATAACCTTGTATTTATAGGTATGTATCCTTAATTTCCCAAAATTTAAATATTACAAGCCAACATTGAAATATGGATTTGGGGAGCTCAAAATACTACTAAAAACATATTTAAAATTTAGGTTCAAAGGCCTAGGGAGGACCCATTTTCCCATTGGTGAATGGGTCCTAGGTCCCTATTCCTAAAACACACATTGCTCAAGGAAAAGTATTATGTATTGAAATTAATTATTGTCAGGTTTCCCCTTTAGCAAATGTAATTTATTAGGAATTTAAATGAATGAAGGGGCTTATTAAGGCCTAATAAAGCTCAATTTAATTAAGAGGGCACAAAAAAGTGTGAAAATGTAAAGGAATACATTTTTCAACACTAAATTAAGGAATTATTATGTCCATTTAATTAGGAGGTCCTAAACAAGTGTAAAAATGTAAAGGGATACATTTTATACACTACATTTAGCCCCCACTTTAGTTTGAGGATGACCTTGCATAAAACTCACACTAAAGTAGACAATCAAGAGAGGTCTAATTGTACAATCATTGGGAGGATAAGATGACAAAGATCAACGAGGATGATCAAGCCCCAAAGATCTAAGATCACATGAAAAATCCAAGAAAGACACAAGGAGACACATTCCCATGCTAAGCATATACTTATAGCAATGATAAGATACTCAATCATGCAATTCCAAAGACTCAAAGATAGAAAAAAAGAAAAAGAAAAGGGGTGGATCAAGCCTCAACTATTTGTACAACTCAATGTGGATCAAGGATTAGTTGTTTGTCCAAAAAAAATTACAAGTGGAACTCATTGTCCACTATGCAAACAAAAATGCACACTCACACGAGCTAGTGAAATCCGCTATCAACTAGGTGAGCCCCCAAAAGTGGAAAATGAGAGAATCTTATTAGGCTCCCATAGCCATACCAAAGCTATACCTCTGATAACTTTAATAAGGCACCACACAATATGAACTTTTATCTTCATAAGGCTTATCAAGTTGTGTTATGCTAAACACTTATGAACACACAAGGATCCACTAGCAATCAAGGTGTGTTATGCTTGGTGGCCATGAAAAAGGGTTGTAACTTTGAGCTTCACAATATTAGCAAGTTGTGTTATGCTGAACACTTATGAACAAAATACAAATAGGATAAGATATGTTCAAAAGGGTTTTTCTTAGTTCATGTAAGGTCTCCTCTTAGGGAACAACATGCCTAATGTCTCTAAGAGAGGAAAAGTCTAGGATAAAAGATTTGCAACTTAAGGAATGCAATGCATATAATTAGCACTAAGGTGAATGCCATATGCCAAGAAAGGTCACACTCTTAGAGGACATCAAACCCAATGACACCACCAAGAAGAAGACACATCGCATGAAGTAAGAAGACCACACTATGAAACATGAAATATAGTCAAAAATGTCAAAATAATAATGCCAATGTATGCCCCCACTTTAAATAAATTACTAAACACCATGCTATGAGCAATCAATTTAAATTAGAAAATGATAAATGATAGCAATAAAGAAGACATGAGAGATTATTTGTAAAGACCTATGTCAAGCATATGTTTCCAAATGAAGCTACATCATGAAAAAGGGGTTTCCCCCAAATAAAATCCCAAACACATAAGGGATCCAAGATTTTGGGAGAGTGTATGTCTTTGCTACAATGATATTATAGAGCTCAGAAACATCAACATTCCCCAAATAACTCATGGAATGGGAAGAATGATACATGGAGAGTAAAAATAAAGAAAAGCTTCTAGGTCGGGATGGAAGATACCTAAATGTCTCGATGCCTTGCATCATACCCAAAATAAAAACACAAGACAAAAGGAAAGATAAAAGGTTTATGACATATAGAATAATGTAGATACAAATAGATAAATGAACATAAAGACATATCAAATAGAATAATATAGGAGATCACATTATGCACATGCAATCACACAAAGAACATGAAAATAAGACAAATACGAGACTAGTAACCTAGCACATGCGAGTATACCTATAGTAGGTCGTTTGTATCCCAATGTTTTTCATTGTATGTAGAAGGCAGGCAACTAGCCAAAGGGACAATGCCAACTGCCAAACTAGGAAAATGTTATATAAATCATTTCCCCCACTAAGTGTAGGATAAGGATGAGTTGAGATAAGTGGTGAGAATGAGCTCCCGCAACATAGAAAATGATTTTAAATGAATGTAAAACATGTAATAGTGAGTATGCTATAATCTTAGAACTATCACATGAAAAGGAGAAAAGTTCATGCATGCTATCTAATTATGTTGTCATGCAAGAAATTTCAGGAGGAATACAATCACTCAATATCATCTTCAAGGCATGACACTCATTAGTAAGATTCCCAAGAGTTCTATGACGTGTACAATAATTCATGTTTGTACTCCCACCTTTTCTGCTTCTATTAATAGGGGAAATTTAATCCATCCTAGATGGAGAAGTTGTTCCATTTGTTGTTCAATTTATGTTTTAGTATGTAGGAATGGAAATTATATGAAATTATAAGGTTTATATTTCTTACTTGTTTGAGTAGCTTGTTGAGGTGGATTCGGAGGAGGAATACCTAAGATGATCCTATAATCCTTATGAGGGATATGTTCATTGTGACAGAGGACACTTGTTTCCTTAGAAGATGTGGAGGGAGGAGGATCTTGATATACTAATCCTTTAGTATCTTCAATTGGGATTTTTTCTAATTTACGAATCTCATGTTCATTTGGTGTGTTAGATCCTTGTATAGCTAAGATCTTAAAGCATTTTCCATAAGTCTCTTCTAGGTTGATGGGTGTGTTGGTGACTTTGTTAATGTAGGATGGATGAGTATGCACTTGGTTAGAGAGACTAGGTTCTCTCATGGTTGGAGGTTTATGATTGGTTTGTGATTCAATCTCAAGATGTAAAAGACCAAATGTCTCTAATGGTGGAATAACAAGAGGTGTTAGTTGTTGCATGAAAGGGTAAAATGATGCATTGTTCTCAAGGTTGTCAAGACAATTACATATTAAATTATGCATACTTTCATCATCTTCACCTAATATTTCAAATTCATGAGGACATTCATTAGGGGTTGATTGAGTATTATTAGGTTCTATTACATTAGCACCATTACCAAACACACAATTTGAGACATCAACCATAGATGTTAAGGACTTCCATACATTACCAATACACATGTCCATTATGCAAGAATTAATTGAAACACAAAAGAGATTACAAATTTTCAGATTTGAAGCAAGATAATTTTTTGATTATGCTATGGAAAAACTTGAAAATGATGCCTTTTGAAATACAAATTTGAATTCAAAAAATACACTAAATTTGACCAATTAACTCTAATATGAACAACTTCAAAAAACATTAATTGTAGAAATTGAAAGAGCAAACTGAATGCAAGAATACAAAATGAAAAAATGATGTTTTTGATGCTCATAAATTTAGAAAAAGTCCTAATCAAGGACTCATTTTCTCATGGGCGAATGGGTCTCATTTCAGGGTTTTTAAAAATTAATTTGCGAATTTCTAATTTGTTTTTTATGGTTTTTAGATTCTGATTTCAAACAAGTGATTATAGTTTCATATTTTTAGAAAATCAAGTCTAAATGCAAGTGCAAAATGATGTTAAATGACAAGTAAAAAGACCTTATTTAAGATACAATTTTGATTCAATTTTTTGATGTAAATGATTAATCATGCAATGTTGTGTAAACACTATACAAAATGACTAAGATTTTTGAATTTTTCAGATTTTAAAGCATGCAAAATTGCAAGCCTAAAACCCTAATTGAGATGTAAACCAATGCAAGTAAACATCCCTAAATGAGATGCAAATCAATGCAAAGTAAAGCAAATCCTAGATCTATTGGTGTTTTTTCTAGTACACCCTTAGACCTCTCTAAAGAGTAGCCAACTCTCATACTTAAGAGCCCTTAAGAGGAATGGCCAACTTAATGAATAGAGAATTTTGAGGTCTCTATTCTCGTACTTTAGGCTCTGTGGGACCTAGAAGGGTGTTTCGATTGTGTTAATTTTGGTTAATTCACTACAAAACACATCAATTCATAGATCAAGTCCTATGAAGGGTAAATAAACACAATTTACTAAAATATTGGCTTGTCTTCAAGCAAATAATTATCCATTTACCAGGGACAAGAAGATATTTCAAATACATGTCTCATAGTTAACAAATTTTAAATTATTTTTATTATGATCCAGAGTCCATGATTGGGTATATCGTATTTCAAATTTATATACCATGAGAAAATTAATCAGTGTCTTATCAATGGGGCAATAGAGTCACTTATATTCCAACCAGTAATACATAAATTATTTAATTCTAACAATAAGGGATTATTTCCATAATTCCTTACACTATGTAAACTAATTGTTACTAAAACATAACTTCTTACAGAATCCTTTGTAAACTATCACAAACTTATGACCTTATTCAAGCATTTAATTGATTCCTTGAACCAAAGCAAAAAAAAAAGGGGCATACATTCAAAAAAGTATTTGATGATGAACAAAGATATCCTTGATATTCCATTCATAATTTTCAAAAAATTATAGGAGAGTTAATAATCTAGACATAAGATTTGTTGTAGTATCAATCATTTCCATAAAACTATTTTAAGATGAACATATACACAACTTCAAATCCAAAAAATTCAATTGTTCAATCCACTGGTGTTTATTTATAACTAGTTTCTACCATGAAAGTACATCAGACTCAAAAAATTTAGAGATTATAACCCCCTACAAATGAGCCATGAAATCCCTTTATAATGTAAGGAAGCAACAAATATCTGACTCAAATGCAATTACAATTCGAATATTTCATTTCAAAATCAATTTGCATTTCATCTAAAAATTCCCCACATGACAATTTGCAATCACTTGTTGAAAAAGGGGAGGCAAAACTTGTAACTATCATCAAAATGGAAATACAAGTACCACCAAAATTTCCTTTAATCTCCAACTAGGCCCTACATCCCACATCCATGTCACCTTGGAAACCCACAGTCAACATAAAAAGCCAAAAAATAACCACCACACATGAGGAACAAGAGAAATTGCCACAACAACTTTATCAATCAACACAAAATTTGTAAAGACCACACACCAATTCTTTCAACCAGAGGTGCGACCAACACTAGCACCTATCCCATGGTACATGCCCCCAATTCTCATCCTTGTAGGAGGCAAAGAATAAACCTCAACACCCTCCTCTTCTTTGTCCTTGATTGGAACGAAACCACCATTCCCACTTGGAGTTTTGACAAACAATGGTGGTACCAACAACACCTCCATTCCCATGATTGCAACTTGGTTCAACATCATGAGGTATTGATTGTAACCTGAGGCCATCTCCATCACACTCTCTAAAGGGCTATCTGTAATAGTAATTGATGAATTCTACCTCCCATAAGAGTTGTGTCCATATATTATCTTCTTGTGGACTCCAGAGATAAATGGTGCAAGATCCTTACCTTTTTATTCCACCTTTTTGTAGCAATGCCCTGGTGTTTTAGTCTTCTATTGCATCTAATGGGAATGCATGTAGGCTTCTTGACAGGGGCCTTTTCTTTTACAAATGAAGCACATTTAGGTGCCTCGTGCTATGTACAAAAGCATCATCTTGTGGCCTATGCAAATTAAGTCTCGGTGACCTCCTAATAGGGATTGTGGAAGTGTCTAGCTTACTCATTTTCACTGCCTAGTAGCTTCTCAAACTCACACTCGCACATTCCTCGTTCTACACGAATTTAGGAAAATTCCAACTATTGAATACAATGGTGAAAATAGTTCACTTCATATGTATCTATCAAGCAAGCTTGATGGTATTTTCTCATCAACTTTTCCATCACACGATTGAAGAAGCAATTAATTACTAGTGTTGATTACTTCACCATTAATCACCCTAGTACTAGCAGATCAACGTATCATTCCTCATAATAGCTGGGAATTAATTCCTCACATGCACAAGGACTTGATTCAATCATTCCTGAAGAGAGCACACCATTAATGCTTCAATGGTTGTAGAATAAAATAGCTATCACATGTGTTTTTTAATTTTTAATATCAATCATCAATATTAGAATGAAATGTAAGATCGAGTGGCCAAAACGTGGTCAAATTGGGTTTGAAAATGCAATACCCTAGCTCGTCATCTCTTGGCCAATGAGAAGATGCTGACTTGGATCCATGTCACTCATTCCACAAGATTCACCATACTCCACATGGTGGTCAAAAAACACCACGCGTCAACAATTTGCGTACCTCGCAAGTTGTCTAGCAAGAATTAATAAAATGTCATGAGGTATGTGATGAATCATCCAGATTAAATCTAGAAGCTACACAATGACTATCGATCTCACCATAATTAGTTACTAGGCACTTGTACATGGGTTGGGCTCCATACGGCAAGGACATGTTTCGGCATCTTGCAAACCTCACACACTTCATGACGACTCTCCATAAATGCCCACACAGTGTGCAATGGGTAGTGGGGATTGAATCTCCATATTGAATGGTTCACCATCCTGCACATGCTAAATGTTAGTCATAAAGAGGGTCCATGACTAGGGCGAAGATAATAAGACCCTTGAGGATGAAAACTTAAGCCCATTAAAAATAATTAGCCCAAATTTATAAAAATTTGGTGTGAGACCATGTTTGAAGAGACTGACTTTCCTAACCAAAGGGGCTAGTAACCAAATGTGTTTCAAGGATTAGGTTATGACTTAACTGATGACCAACAAGAAAAATTCACCACAAAATTATAACATTGAAGGTTTTTGGAATATGATGCTTGTGAAGTTAGGGTTTAAAAACCAAAACCCATAGCCCATCCTAGGTTACAAAGCTCATACATCATAATCTAAGTAATGATCTTCTTAAAATTCTGCAAGATTTTAGAAGCTCTATCAAGATCTAGGGTTGAAAATGGACTCCAAAATTAGAAATTATGATGCTCAAAATTTGGGTTCACCAAAATGAAATGGTGAAAAATACATGTTCACCAAAATTAGAATGATAATAAGGGGGTATGATGGACCTATTTCTCACTAATTTATTTGGAAATGAGATCAGCATAAAGAATTAACTATCAACACTTAGGTGATTCAACTCAATGTGAGAATCTTCATATTTCCTTATGCTTTAATGATGGGGGTCAAGTTCAAACAACACTTTTGGGAGAAAAACTAAAAATAGAAAATCAATCAAATTATGTCAATTCAAACATGAAACAACAATATTAAACTCAACATTAGAAAAACTAGAAAACTAATTGCAGATTTGAGAAGGGCAGAAAGGTGTTTACGAGTCACCAAAAGTCACTTTCTGGAAGTTGTTAGGGACTCATTTTCCCATGGGTGAATGGGTCTTTTGTCAGCGTTTTCAAAAAACTTTCGGGAGCCTCCAATGCTGATCTATAGCTTATGATTTGTCTAGGTTTCAATGTCAAAAAGTCAGAAATCAGATCTATAAGTTATATTTCATGATTTGATGACAATTTTTACAACTTTGACAACTTTTCCAATCTTGCACTTCAAGAGAGGTCTTCAATTCCTCTTCAACCTAAATCCGCAACACAAGCACAAGAGAGAAAAAAATGTTTGTTTTTGGTGAATGGGGTTTTTCCTTGGTCAAACCCCATTTTGATAGGGTAAAAGCAAGAAATTGGGTTCATGAAGAGGGGAAGTTTCGACCAAAAAAATCCCATCAGAAATGTGTACACATTATTAAAAAAATGTGTACTCACTTAGCAATAGGTACTTGAGCCTAAATAAAAAATGTGTATGCATTATGCTTCAAGTACACCTTAAGAAATGTGTATGCATTA
Source organism: Sequoia sempervirens (assembly GCA_007258455.2). Taxonomy (NCBI): domain Eukaryota; kingdom Viridiplantae; phylum Streptophyta; class Pinopsida; order Cupressales; family Cupressaceae; genus Sequoia; species Sequoia sempervirens. The sequence continues at coordinate 135,570,456 of VDFB02000363.1, read as the reverse complement.
TAACAAGTATGCATTATATAATGCATACACATTTCTAAAGGGTTTTTTTTTTAAATAAATGACTATCATTTCCATTTTCTCCTTGCAAATGAGCAAATAAAGAATGTGCACCTGTTATATAATGGGTACATGTTTCTATTTAAAAATGCATGTGTTTCATAACAAGTATGTGTTTCTAAAATTTTGAATTCCCAAACCACATGCTACCTCATTTTTAGGCTCTGAAAAGGCTTGGCAACCTGACCCTTAGCCTTTGATCTACAACTAAAAAGCTAAGATAGGTCTAAGAGAAATGTCCAACTTTGGCAATATAGCTGATGGAATTTTTTTGAATTAATTTATTAGATTAAAACCCATTATAGAACATGATGTCTAGTTTCCAAATATATAATTTTTGTTAATATTATATTTTTTTTAATTTTTTAATTAATTTCTAAGCAAATTTGTCCATAAACTTGAAATATCAAGCCTTTTTTTGTTTTTTTATAACTTTCTTTTGGTTTTTCTTTTTAATTATTTGACATCAATCTTCAGACAATTCTCTAGACAATGATTTTATTTTTTTTAAATATTTTAGGTCCAATTATGTTGTCTGGATACGTTGATTTTTAAAAACAGAAATTAGGGCCAATAAAAATTCAATAAAAAAATATTTAGAAAAAAATTACAAAAAAATATCCTCATCAATCTTCATGTTGTTACATATCTTTCCCCAAAAGGAATTAGAAAAATACTTTTATTTAGGTCAAAAAGTGGTGTCTATACATTTGCATCGTATGTTAAGAAAAAATGACTTTTAAAAAGTGGTTGTTTTTATTAATAAAAGTGGCAAGGCCACCAAAAAGATTATATTAAAATAAAATTAAAATGTGGTTTTTATACATGCCTATCAAAATTTAATTTCTATCATCTAGGTATTTGAATAAATTATATATTTCAAAACTAGATTCAAAATACTAAATTTCATATTACTATTTTTTTTAAGATTCATTATGTAAGTGCTTCAAATTTTCAGTACAGGTGTAGAAAATTTTGAAAAACAACAAAAACACTTCCACTTTTTGACCTTTTCATGGATCCAACTTCTTGCATCAACCAGGTAATCAAACCTTGAATTGAAGTAAAGCATGAAAGAGGGAATGAAGAATGAAAAATGCTATGAATTACCACTCAAAAAACCCTTGTAAAAACATTTGTAATGTAGGCCCTAGAAGGTCTGCAACTTGCATGAAATGACTTCAATGGATGTGGATCTTGATACTTGAAATAATGCATTGAATTCTTGAACTTGATCTTGAAACCTACATCACAATGTTAGCTCCAAAAACATACATGATTCAAGACTTTGACATGATGAATGGATCTTGAATGTTGTAATAAATCTCGGATATGTCAGCTCTTGAATGCTCTTGATCATCAACTTTTCTCTTGTAAAATTGCTCTTGAAATATCTAGATTGCTTAGATGAAACTTAGTGAAATAACTTTTTATTTATAGGTATGTATCTTTAATTTCTTGAAATTCAAATAGTGCAAGCTGACATTGAAATATGGATTTGGGGACCTTAAAATACCACCAAAAACATATTTTAAATTTAGGTTCAAAGGCCTAGGGAGGACTCATTCGTCCAGGGGTGAATGGGTCCTAAGTCCCTATTCCTAGAACACACATTTCTCAAGGTAAAGTGTTATGTATTGACATTATTTATTTTCAGGTTTCCCCTTCAAAAAATATAATTTATTAGGCTTGTAAACAAATAAAATGTTTTATTAAGGCCTAATTAAGCTCAATTTAATTAAGAGGGCCCAAACAAGTATGAAAATGTAAAGGGATACCTTTTTCTACACTACATTACTAATCCATATGGGAATGGATATGGGATCATAAGCTATGGGTATGAACCAAATCCTCCATAGTTGGTGCTCTAAGATATTAGGTTGATACTAGTTAATGAGATTAGTATATTGTTGAGCTTATAGACCTAACATGCCAACTTGACTAGTATAGGTTATTTTCAATAATTTTTAGTCTTACCATTTTGTGTAAAAATAAAAGACCAATACTTCAAATGTAAGTTGAAATATGTTGCGAAAAAGGTATTTTTTCACATTGCATAATTTTCTAATGTAAAATTATTATTATTTGTGGCGCAACTAGGGTATTTTAAGATGCATGCATCACATAGGTTAGACATTCTTGATCCCACCTATATGTTGTATGTAAAACTAGGATATATATTTAATGTGGTTATGTACATTGGAAAATATTTAATATTTGGGAAAATTAATACAAAAAAGTTGAAACCTAGTACAAAAAGTATATAAGGGGTAAAATTTTTTATAAACTCATGGTATTAGACACTTGCTAATTTAATACCTCTTGGTAGTTTTTTGAAAGCTATTTTTTTATATTTTAAAATTAAGTAAATTAGTAATTTTTTATGTTTGATAGATGGGTACCATAGCCTTTTCTTTGTTAGCTAAGGTTTATTAAGAATATCTAGTAGGTTTCATATTTGAGGTGATGAAGCATGTATTTTAATGTATGGTTATGTGATTATAATTTTGTTATTTACATTGAGTGTAATTGGGGAGCTTGATGTTGGGCCATGGGTTTTCTCCCCATTGGTTCTAGGTTCGAATTTGAGGCTTGGGCTTACCTGATGCACATGGTTTGTGGGATATTGCATGCATCCCTAAGGGACTATTCTTGCCTCAACCCACCCCATAAAGGGAACACATTGAGCTATGTCCTAGGGACGCCCCTGGTTTACCAGAAAAAAAACTTGGGAAGCTTGTTGTTTTTGAGGTATTTATAGAGAGTCTATAATTGTATTGTAATATTTTTTCATGAGATAATATATTGAGCTTCGATATTTATAGAGTTTATAATTTCCCCCATGAGGGTTTCCCTAGGGTACACCTTTTTTTCTTCTTGATGGTTTATTTTTCTATCATTTTATATTTTGGGTTCTAATTACTTGTTTTCTTATTTTTCTCTCATGGGGCTAGGTGTGAGTAGTTAATTATGGTTATAAGTTTTATTTTATTCGGTTTCAAAACTTATTTATATTTACCATAGGATATGTCCTTTGAATTATTGACCATTAAAAGGGGTGGATTTTATGCATAGTTGATGTCGAACAGTATAGATAACTGAGAGGGGGGGTGAATTAGTTATTATAAAACAATTTTCTTGACTTTAAATAATCCAGAGCAAACTCGAATCAATTAGATAATAATCTAACAAATATGAACATGAAGGAACATAACAACACCATGCATAATGAACACTAGAATTTACGTGGAAACACAAGAAGGGAAAAATCGTGAAGAATGCTAATTCTCAATTATAAAACACTAGTTAAGGTGACACTCGTTAAGGTGAGTTTTACAAAGTTTCACTGCCAAAATGCTCACTACAGGTAAAGCTCACTATTGGTGGGCTCATTGCCCGACTATTGCAACCAAAGATAAAATGGCTCACTACCAAAAGAGAAATGCTCACTACAAATAGAAAAGGGCTCACTACCATAAGAATGATGAAAGGGAATCCACCGCTAAAATAACTGTCACCAATAATGACACCAAATAGAATCTCACTATTTTTGGCCTCTAGTTGTATACTTTCGCATACTTCACAATGTCTAGATTTTAATATTCGCATTCATCACACTTTCTTTCATCGAACATAATCAACTTTTACATATACCATTCCATGACTTCATAATCTCCTAAGTCGGCCAAACATAATTTAAATTAGGTCACCAAAAAACATTCATGTGGTGGAAAGGAATGAAACATGGACCATACAGAACCTCCTTGCTCAAATCAATATGTTACATATTAACCATGGTATCCGAAACCAAAGAATAGAATATACATTTTACAATGCAAACAATGTTCTTGGGCACATTACCTAATTTCAGATCATTCTGAACCCATAAGAGTGTATCTCATTATGTTGCAAAATGATTGGGACTACGATAAGCACGACCAAAGATAGATCATCATAGCACAAAATCTATAGCATGCCAATCTGAATCACCAATGCATCAAAACCGAACCTTAATCAATCAACCATGATATGTTGACATCAATGATAACCATTAATGACAACAATCAATAACATCACATTCCAACAATCTCCCCCTTTGTCATTAATGGAAACATCCATCAACAAAAAACCTAACAACTCAATGTCAACATTAATAGCATCAAGGACCTTCTTCTTTTCTTCTCCCCCTTTAACATCAAGGAAAAAGGGAAAAAAACTCCCCCTGAAAAACTTCCTCCACTCCCCCTATGAGGAAGCCACCAAGAATTGATCCAGATAAGAGTGAGCATATAATACCTTGGACCAATGCACACCCTGGTGCAAATTATTATAGACTAGGAGGGGGAATAACCCTTAACTTCTACCAGAGATACTCAAAAGTATCTTTTCTCAATGGTTTTGTGACAATGGTTTTGTGAAGATGTCTACAATCTACTCTTTTGTAGGTACATATTCAAGTCTTACCTCATTGTCCAAAACCTTCTCTCTTAAGAAGTGATATCTAATGGATATATGTTTCATTCTAGAGTGATGTACCATATTCTTGGAAATGTTTATTGCATTGGTATTATCACACATAATTGAGATCAGTTCATCAAATGATATGCCAATGTCCTTCAATGTTTGCTTCATCCATAGTACCTGAGTGCAACATGAGGATGTTGCAATGTATTCAGCTTCAACAGTAGATAAAGATATAGAATCTTGTTTCTTACTTGACCAAGAAACCAACTAGGAGCTAAGGAAATAAGCTCCATCACTTGTGCTCCACCTATTATCAACACACCTGACCCAATCAGCATCAGTATAATCTTTCAAAGTGAAATTTGAATCCTTTGGATACCATAACACCATTTCTTTTGTACCCTTCAAATATCTAAAGATCCTTTTTACTGCAACAACATGTGATTCCTTTGGTTCTTGTTGAAATCTAGCTGCTAAACAAACAACATAAATAATGTTTGGTCTAGTAGTAGTCAAATATAATAATCCTCCAATCATTGACCTGTACATACTTGCATCAACTTTAGGTGAATCAACTTCTTTTTTCAACTTGCATCTGGTAATAATAGGTGTACAAACCAGTTTGGAGTTCTACAATCCAAACTTCTTCAATAATTATTTAGTATACTTGGACTTAGAAATGAAAATTCCTTTGCTACTTTGATTTACTTGTAGTCCAAAGAAGAAATTTAACTCACTTATCATAGACATTTTGAATTCCTGCTGCATTTTATCTATAAATTTTCTACACATATCTTCATTTCCTCCAAATATTATTTCATCAACATAAACCACAACAATCAACATTTGATCTAAATAAATTCTATAGTATAAATTACTGTTAATAGATCCCTTTTGAAATCCTTTTCCAATCAAGTACTTGTCTAATCTACCATACCAAGCTCTAGGTGCCTTCTTCAATCTGTATAAAGCTTTCTTCAACCTGAAAACAACATCCAGGTTACTTCCAAACTTAAATACCTCTTGGTGCTCAATGTAGACTTATTCCTTTAGTTCTCCATTCAAGAATGTATATTTTACATCTATTTGATAGACATTTAAATCCTTAAAAGCTGCAAAACCTAAGAACATCTGGATTAGTTCCATCCGAGCAATAGGGGCATATGTCTCTTCAAAATCAATACCTTTGATCTGAGTGTAACCTTTGCAAACCAATCTTGCCTTGTTTCTCATTACTTTTCCATTTTCATCCAGCTTGTTCTAGATTACCCACTTTGTTCCAATTGTATTTTTGTCTACCAATCTGGGCACAAGTTTCAAAGTCTAATTTTTCTTTATTTGATCAAGCTCTTCTTTCATTGCCTTCACCCAATTTTGATCATTACATGCTTTTTCCATAGTCTTTGGATCAGTTTTTGAGAGTAGACACAATAATATTTTCTCTTGATTTTCTTTGCTTCTTGTGATGAGTCCCTTATTCTTATCTCTAATAATCTATTTTTTTGAGTGGTTTCTCAGTACATACCTTGGGGCTTTAGTTGTAGTTTTCAGAGCCTTCTTTGTCTCTTCTTCTTTCTTATCCTTTTCTCCTTTGTCATCTAAGTCATTTGATTCATATTTAATAATCCTATCAAGGATTCTTTGAACATCTTCATCTACTTTCACATTCACACTTTCAACTATCTTGTTCAGTCTCTTATTGTAACATTGATACTCTTTATTTCTTATAGAGTAACCCAAAAATATTCCTTCATCAGCTCTATTATCAAACTTTCCAAGATTGTCCTCATATCTTCGGATGTAGCATTTTCTTCCAAAAAATTTGAAGTATTTTACTGTGGGAGCTTTTCCATGCCATATCTCATATGATTTCTTTCCATATTTCATATGGAATAATATTTTTTTAAGAGTGTATACTGCTATGTGTATCACTTATTTCTAGTAGACCTAAGGTAAACCTGCTTCCATGATCATTGTTCTAGTTGCTTCTTGAAATTTTCGGTTCATTCTTTCCACTACATCATTCTATTGAGGTGTTCTAGGGGTAGATTGCTATCTTTTAATGCCATGTTTCTCATAGAAATTGTTGAATTCATTAGAAGTAAACTCTCCTCCTCTATCAGATATTAAACACTTGATTCTCCTGCTAACTTCATTCTCAACTCTTGCCTTGAAAATCTTAAATTTTTCTAAAGCCTCTATTTTTTCCCTAAAAAATGTGACCCAAGTTAGTCTGGAATAATCATCTATTAAAAGCATGAAATATCTCTCACCTTGTATGCTTCTTGTTCTTGTTGGACCACATAGGTAAATGTGTACTAGGTCTAACAATCTAGTAGATGATTCTTCTTTTCCTCAGAATGTTCCTCTAGTTTGTTGTCTGGTTTGGTCATTCTTGGCAAGTCTCTAGCTGCTTTTGTTGAACTTATCCTTACCAAATTGTAAAAGTTGATTTGACACATCCTATGGTTCCAGATCCAAGTATCATTGGACTAAGATAATAAGCATCTCTTTGTAGCTCCTTCTAGTTGATACATATTCCCACTTGTTCTTTTTCCAGCTGGAATAAATTTTTTGGATCTCTTCTAGATCTCACAATCATCATCCTGAAACACCACATTATAGCCATTTTTTGCACATCTATCCAACACTCAAAATATTATGATATAAACCCTTCACATAGTAAATGTTTTCAGTGTTATGTTTTCCATAAAAGGTAATAGAACCAATTCCAACAATCTGTGTCATTTTATCATATCAGAATCTAGCGAAACCTCCATCATATTTCTCAAGCTTCACAAACTTACTTTTGTCACCAGTCATATGATTCTAACATCCACTATCAATCAACCATTCATCTTTGTTTCTTTTAACATATAATTCAGCTTCAGTGTTATCATTAGATTTCAAAAAAATATTAGAGATATCAAATCTAGGTTCATCCTTTTCTACCAAAAATAAACATTCCTCATGATTTGATTCATCATCTGAAATACTAGAATTCTCATTAACATAATAGGCTTTCTTATTGATCTTTTAAAAAAAAAAAATTGTTCCTTTTTTTGACATCTAGTTGCTAAATGACCAATATTTCCACATTTAAAACATTTAAGAGGTAACATACCTTTGTACTTTTTGGTACCTTTCTTCAGTTTTCTTGTGAAGTTTGCTTCCAACTCATTTGAACTTTCACTATCTGGATTTTCTTCTGTCTTTATGGATTTGAAGATGGTTCAAATTTCTCCTTTTCTTTTCTAAATTTCCTCATCTCAAACATGGTAAAGGTGCCAAATAGTTTCTCTTTGGGGAATTTCTTTGGATCATAAACTTCCTCAATAGCTGAAATCTTGTCACTATAGCTCTCTGGTAGGGTCATTAAAGTATTCTCCATTACATATTCATTTTTTAGAGTGCCTCCTTGATTTTTGACTTCATTTACTACAATGTCAACTCTCTAAAAGTAGCTTGATATATCCTCACCTTCTTCCATCCTCGAATTTTCATATCAGCACTTAGTTGTCAACTTCTTTGATAATTTGACTCTATCATTTCCTCCATAGATTTCTTTCAACTTTTCCCAGACTTCAAAAGTGGTGCTCAAAGAAATAAAATTTGTTAACTCAATATTAGACAGATCACTAAAGATTACATACCTTTCTTTTTCATTTTCTTCATAGGCTGAGATATCATCTGCAGTACTAGGACCACTTGTCAAAACAACATTATTTTTCTCAACAACTTTCCAAGTCTTGTAGCCTAGAGAAATCAGGTAACCTCTCATCTACACTTTCTAGAAACTATAGTTAGATCCATCAAACACAAGGATTGTCAATTTGTGCGCAATAAGATCTACCTCAAGTGGTCAAGCTCTTATTCAAGGAACCAAAGCTATGATACCAATTATTGAATAGTTTGGATAAATAAGAGGGGGGTAAATTAGTTATTATAAAAAAAATTTCTTGAATTTAATTAATCTAGAGAAAACTTAAATCAATTAGATAATAATCTAATAGATATGAACATGAAAGCACATAACAACAACATGCACAATGAACACCAAAATTTACGTGGAAACCCAAGAAGGGAAAAACCACAGAGAATGCTAATTCTCAATTATAAAACATTAGTTAAGGTGACACCGATTAATGTGATTTTTACAAAGGTTCACTGCCAAAATGATCACTATAGGTAAGGCTCACTACCGATTGGCTCATTACCTAACTGTTACAACCAAATATAAAAGGACTCACTACCAAAAGAGAAAGGCTCACTACTAATAGAAAAGGGCTCATTGCTAGAAGAATGATGAAAGGGAATCCACCACTAAAATAACTGTCACCAACAATTACACTAGATAGAATCTCACTGTTTGCTACATTTGGTTATATACTTTGACATACTTCACAACGTTTGGATTTTAAGATTTTTATTCATCACACTTGCTTTCATTGAACAAAATCAACTTTTAATTATACCATTACATGCCTTCATAATCTCCCAAGTCAGCCAAACACCATGTCTTCATAATCTCTTAAGTCATCCAAACACAATTTGAATTAGGTCACCACAAAAACCTCTCATAGTGGAAAGGAATGAAATGTTGACCATACACAACCTCCTCACTCAAATCAACACTTTACATATTAACCATGATATTTGGAACCAAAGAATAAAATATACATGTTACAATGCAAACAATGTTTTCGAGCACGTTAGCCAATTTCAGATCAGTCTAGACCCATAAGAGTCTATCTCCTTATGTTGCAAAATGAATGAGACCATGAAAAGCATGACCAAAGATAGATCATCACAACACATATGAAGCATGCCAATCTAGATCACCAACCCATCAAAATCGAACCTTAATCAATCAACTAGGATATGTTAACATCAATGGCAACCATTAATGGCAACAATCAACAACATCACATTCCAACAGTTGAACCCATGGATTTATAGGAAAATAATAGTCAATTAAAATTTTTATGGAGGTACTTTTAGAGTTGGGTTTTGTGGAGACTTACAAATAGGTTTTCTAATTAGGTTTTCTTTGGAGACCTTCCAAATGAAAATAGATGTAGCGATTGAGTCTAGAATGCTTAAGAAACTATATTTATATATATAAGATGAATACATTTGGTGACAAAAAATTGCTCACTTTTAAGGCTATGGAAAAATATTACAAAAAATATTATATACAACATACCAAATCTATATTTTCATATGATGAAATTCTCATGGTCACAAGGTATAATGTATAGGCTAATAGGATAGGGAATATTCCATTATATAGTCACTTGCATGACATAGGATTAGATTCATTGTTTTTCTAAAATTAAATTAACTACTAATGTTACTAGACATCTTAACTAACATAGAGGGATAATTAGATTTAGTAATTATTGGCTAGTCCTTATCCTCTAAGAACATGGTGGGGCTATCACCTAGACATGGGAAACCTATAGGGGTTGTTCCCACTATACAATCTATGAGGAACACCATTTTTTATTGCTAGTAAACTACTAGTGCACCACTAGTGTAACACCCATCAACCATTTTTTTTATCTTTGAGGCTTAAAGGGGAGGATTTTTTTGGAGGCATAACTTTCACCCTAGGATTCAATTTTTTGACTTATTATAGTCAATAGAAAGATTTTTCTAATAACTATGCTTTGGTTTTGATGTTTTTTAATACATTTTACTATTTTGGATAGAAAATTCCTATTGAAAGCTTTTTATGTTTCCTTCTTTCAATAAGTCATATCTTGTGCATACAAAGTGAAAGTTTGAACTTCTTATAGATGATAGAATATTTTTTGAGTACTTCACAATGGGGAAAATTTAGAGATGTTTTTATGTGATATTTTTAGTTACATTTTCATTTGAGATATTTATTTAATTTTTTTCCTATACTAATTTGTGAGTATGTGGAAAATCAATTCTAATAGACAATTGTGTTTTTATTCATAGGAAAATTACTTTTTTATACCTAATTATCATTGTTTCCAATTTGTAAATTGTAGTGATATCTTCAAGTTATGTAGGATTGTAGACTATAGGTTGCACATATAACTTGAATGTGGGTCATCTATACATATAAATATTTTAGGTTAGATTGAAATTTTATTTGGGTTGCCTAGTTTTATCACTTTCTTAATTAAATTGGTTATCATTATGAGGCACAAAGATGGTGTTATCTAATTTATGTTGTGGGACCTATAGTTGTTGAATATATGGTATAGAGATACCAAACTCAATGGGAGTTTTATGGAAGTATAGTTGGTGGTGATGTAATGGTGTCATGGGGGTTCTTATACCCAATAAGATGTTTCCATGACATGGATTTTTATGTAGATAAATTTTTGGTGTTGGATTGATTCCTAATTGTACATGTTGGTTTATCTTCTCAGTTTGGAAATTGTGTTTCTATTTTTCCCTTTGCAACATCCTAATTTTGTCCTTAAATTATCTTATCGCAGAAAGTATACAAATGATTTTCATTTAGGAAATTGCTGACATGATGGAATGAATATCTTTGTTACATAATTTTGTAAAAGATTTTGATAGTCATTTTTCAAAGGCGTTGTATCCTCCTAGTTTAAATATCATTGTTTTCCTTTACCATTTGGGAGCTCATTATAGTGGGTTCTTGGATTATATTTTTCCCATTAATAGTATTCATTTAGGATATGTTAATAGAAATATCATGTGTAGCTTAATGTCATGATTTAGTGGTAGGTTTTGGTAGTGATATGGGTTTATCATTTAGTGATCTGGATTATCTTCTAAACTTGTTTTTGGTTTCATGTAGGATATTTTTTATCCTATTTCTATATGCAATGACAATTCATTGAAATTTTTAGTTCTATTAATAGGATATCTATACCTTCATTTGATTTGGAGATATTGAAATCCTGGTACTATGGAGGAATTAGCGTCTTTGGTTTTGGCGTTGGTTTATGATTTTTAAGTTTGATATATAATCCTTGTTTACAAGATGGATGTTATAATTCCATGGTGGAATCTTTGTCATATTCTACACATTTTTCATGAAAAATTGATTGAAAAAAGTATGATAAGATTAATCTCTCAATAGATAATGAGGAGGAAATTTGATAATTGATATTGTGCAAGTGATTAAGCATTGATGTACATTTGATGAAAATGCACAGTTGATGGGTGTAACTGAACAATTAATGAAAATGATCAATATAGCCATGTTGATAAGCTAATTAAGATGATTAAGCTGATTGAGATTGATGCTAGCACAAAACAATGATTGGTACAATGATTGATTGATCAAGGAGTAGATTGATTGATTTGGATTAAAAGATAGGTATTAGTTGTATAAACTGATTAATTACCCTTTGATATAAGGAGCATGAAGAAAATGAAATGATGAAGGAAATGGATGATGGAAGAAATGATAGATGAAAAAGAGATATGAAGGAAATGGGGGTGATGAAGCTTCTTATGCTTTACAGAGTGTTTTATCATCATAGAGCTTATTATGTCACAAATTAGTATAAGCATCTAGATAACAAGAAAATCTAGATGACCTGAATACTATTTGCATTTTTATTTAGTAGTGAAGTATAAGCATCTAGGTACAAAAACCTTAGATGACCTGAATAATTATTGCATAAAAGACACTATCAGATAAGGAATGCTCTCATCCACGCTAGAATCATAGGTCCTCAATGGTTTTAGATAACCATGTCTTAAGATGAGTCCTCATGTAAATGAGAAACAATCCACAGACAACAAACAAGTGAACATGCCCCATCCTCTCCTCTCTAGTCCAAGACATCCTCAAGAAGCTAAAAGACATGCCACCAAAGATAAAAATCATAAAATGATCAAAGATAAACAAACAAACATGCATCATGCTTCAATGTAGAATAGATTTTTGTTACAATTTATGCATTTGGCTAGATTTGAAATATGGATTGATAAATATGTTGTTATGTTTGCTTGATTTTCAATCGTGGCATGTTTTTATTTTGTTGAAGTTAAAAGCTATGCAGCAATCTAAAAGTGTCACTATTTTATAATTTTTTGAGGTTATTTGATTTTTTTGGATTTTTTGAATATTTTAATTTTTTTTGGATTTTTGGGATATTCATTTTTTTTTTGATATTTTTTAGGACATTTTATGATTTTTATGGCTTTTTTCAAAACATTTTATGATTTTTTTGGATTTTTTCATGACATTTTATGATTTTTATGGCTTTTTTCAAGACATTTAAGATGGAATGAAATGATATGACTAATTGAAGGAATAAGATCTTCCATAGCAGAGGTAATAAAACCATGGATAAATGATAGATAAAAAGGAAAGATTCATAGAAAACATGTCACACAAGCAATATATCTCTTTTCAAAAGGTGATAATGGTTGATTGATTGAGATGTCAGGAATGATCAATTCCATAAGGCATGATGATGATAAGTACTTAGGATCATTGATTCCTCTAAGTATAATAAGATTGATGATTGTTGATGATTGATTGACAAAGGATATGAGAATTGGATAATTTTTTAAAGCTAGGCTCAAATATGATTTGCATGATAAGATTCAGGGTTACAAAGGGACATGAAAGGAAATCCAAAGAATTCATTTGTAATTTTTCCCCTAATCTCATCAAGACTAAAGGAAGGAAATGGGACATGGATTTTGATAAGCTACGAGATATGGAATGGAATAATACAAGGATGAGGATAATGAATAGAATGATCAAGATCAACTAGATAAGATATGGACACAATGCCTAAGTATTTTTCTCCTATTCCTCATCAAGACCAAGGGAAGAAAGGATGTATTTATATACGATGGTGGAATATGGATAAGGTGAAGGATATGGTATGGAAGATATGGATAAAAATGAATACCATAAGATACATGATGGAGGATATGGTATGGAAGGTTTGGATAAAGTTTATAGGATAAAATATATGATATTCAAGAAGATCCTTAACCATGTCAAGGTCAAAGGTGGAAAGGTAAAGGATGAACATAAAGAGGATAATGGCTATGAATGACATGATGGATGAAACTTTCCCCCAAATTTAAAGTGCAAGAGCAATATGGAAGATAGGATATGTATAGGGATAAATAAAAATGGAAGGTAGTATATGCATGATAGGAAGATGGAGGGGGGAATCAAGTATCAACTTTCATAGCTAATATCCCTCAAATATGTGCTCTAATAAACCATGGAAATGAGGATTTAGACTCATAAAATGTTGATAGAATAATGGCATGATGGAAGAAGTTAAGGAATTATGCAAAGGTTTGGATTAAAGGAGGATAATGGGGGATGGATGTTGGATAATGGATAGGATATTGGAAGGATTTTTTATGGCTATATAGAAAGGATGGAAAGATCAACATCAGCACACACCTTGAAGGGTGGTGGAGTGATGGAGGAAAAAATAGAGTTTAAAGGTGATAGGTTTCTAGATGGGTGATTGGAGGAAGCTTTTGGATCAGCAAATTTGGATGCCAATTTAGATTTTATTGCTTCCATGATACTTTTAGGAATCCACATAGGTTTTGAATTAGATTTTTCCTTTGTGGGGCTTTGTGGCCTTTGAAAATTTTCTTCTTGCTTTATGGACCTTTGTAGCCTTTGAATTTTTTCTTTTTTCTTTGTGGGCCTTTGTGGCCTTTTATTTTTTTTCTTTTGATTTTGGATCATATTTTATTTTATTCTTGCATGTCTCTTCGAGGAGACATGTTGATCCTTTGATATATGTAGATTTTGATATGGAATCTTTTGAAATTTTGTACCCAAATTGCTTCCAAGAGAAATGGGATAGGTGGTTGGAGATGAATGATATGGAGGTGTTATGAATGGATTACTGTAGGTAGAATTTTGAGATGGCATCAAGGATCTGTGACTTTGTTGTTCTTCATGAATAGGAAATGGAGGGATGTAGGGCCCCAATATGGATGGAAGGGTTGATGAACTAGGGTTTGGATGATAAGAACCAAGGATAGGTGCAAGGTTTGATGGAATAGGATGAGGACCTAGGATAGATGGAAGGTTTGATGGACTAGGATACTTAGGTTTATTTTGATGGAATCTAGACTTACGATGGGTACCAATGTCTTGAGCGTGAGGTGTATAACCAAAGCCATTATAGTGTAGATTTTCTTGGATTTAAAGGGATTCTAGGATACCTTGTTCATGAATTCCTAATCCTTTTTCTTTGTATTTCATACTTTGACACATTCATTTTCCAATGGGATATGTATTATTTATCAAACAAGATGCAAGTCTATTGCGAGGTGGATGTGATATGCAAGGAATAACAAGATCTCTGATTAAACCACCTTGGATAAAAGTGAGGGAACCCATTTGATAGGTAAAGGTTTCATGGATAGCTTGAATAGGGGTGATAGGCTTTTGACATGGGGATTATGGGGTACTTTGATCTTGACTTGGAAAAGGATCACAATGTGTAGGAGATGGAATAGCTTGCTCTTTATTAGGTATGGAACCATCATGAAGTGGTATGAAAGGAATATTTTGATCATGAGAAGGACGAACATCATCATGGAATGAAAGGGTATCCTTGCATGGAGGTATATCTTGACCTTGATGAGGAAGGGAATCCTAGTATTTTGTGGAAAGCATATCTTGATCATCAGATGGTAGGAAATCATTAGATGTGATGGAATAACTATCATCCTCTTGGGATGCAATGGAATCATTTTGGATGAAACAAAAAGAGATAAGGGGATATTCATGAGGTTCTTGAGAGATGGCATCTTGATCAAATATTGGAGAGGAATGGAGATTTTTGGTATCATTGGATGGAGTGGAAATAATACTTTGATCTTGATGTTTAAGGGAGTCTATGGTAGCATGCTTTGGACTAAGAGATTGACATGAATCATTGGATGTAGATGGTATGATAGGAGAGGATGGTTGGATGGAATCGTTAAACTAGGTAAAAGACTCATGAGGTTTATTTTGACTTATGGTAGATGAAGTTAGATGCATGATATGGTAGTATTGCACAATATTATTTGTGTTTGAGGACTTCGATTTGGGTTTCTCATTTAGCCTTTGTAGAAATTCATGGACATTCAACTTGGGTGATATAGTTTTGGGTGAAGATAGAGGATTATGAGATGATTACATCACTTCATTCAAATTTTGGGATTCTATTTGTTTTTCAAGGTCTTTCAAATGATGTTCAATCTATTCAATCCTTTGGTTTCACTCATAGGTCAGGGATGAATATGGAGGATAGTTGTTAGACATGTTTGGTTGATGGTTGTGAAAATGTTTTGAGGTGTTACAAATTAATAGGTGTGATGTTTGTTTTAGGTCTATTTTTTAACACACATGCAAGACATAGCAGAAAAAAATATTGATTTTAACAATACAAGCACAAATCCTAAGGTTGGAAAGGACTATATTCACTGGATTCCACGTGGGTTTCCCTAGCCACACTTATTCTTAGCAGGTGACTTAGAAGCTTGGAAACACTAGCTCCCCTCCATGGCACTCATTTCTCAGGTTAACAAAGCTTTGAGCCCTCATGAATCTCCCATGATACACTCTACACCTCTATTGAGAATTGTGAGAATGTGGATGCCTTGGAAATGACTGTTGCTACACTAGAAAATAGAAGGGTTTTTGGAAAACTACACAAGAGGGTTCTAGTGAAAACTTAGGGACATGGCACCTTGCGAGTGTACAACAAGCCACTTAAGGCTTTAATCACTCTACTAGGGGCTCTTATACCTTTAAAAGAAAAGGTAGGTACCCTGTTTCAAACGACACTACACGACTAAGGCCTACATACCATGAGGACTTGATAGTTTAGTACTATCCATTTATATATCAGCCCAAGCAAAAAATTGATTGGACTCATTCCCTCTTGTGAGGTAGGCCCCTCTAAGGTATAAACATAAAAATCACAGATGGGTCTGGCTTTTTGAGCACCAATTTTTCACAAGGTGAGAGCATAATACCTACCATCCTTCAAACACAAGAAACAATGTTCATTGACCTCCTAGTTAAATCTACATAAGAGACGACAATTGTTCATTTTAAAGCAGCAATTGAATTTTTTTCTATATTAATCTAAAAGACAATCGGTTTCAAAATCAAGTCTTCCATGAATGTCCTGCACTAAATGTCATTAGTAGTTTCAAATTCAAGTCTTCGGCAAACGTGTGTTTATATTTTCAGCCCTGAGTCTTTCTCATGAGAACCTACAAATAGAAAAACCAATGATTAGCCACAGAAATAATAATTAAGCTATGTAGGAAAAAGACATTAATCTAAATTAGAAACTAATCTAAAATTAAAAGCTAATCTAAATTAAAAACTAAATTAAAAATTGATTTAAAATTAAAATTAATTCTAAATTAAGAACTAATCTAAAATTAGAAATTAATCTAGATTAAAAAATTAATCTAAAAAAAAATTATTCTAAATTAAAAAATTAATCTAAAATTAGAAACTAATCTAGATTAAAAATAAATCTAAAATTAAAAATTATTCTAGATTAAATCCAACCTAAATTAAAATTCATCTAAATTAAAAACTAGTCTAAAATTATAAACTAATCTAAAATTTAAAAATAATCTAAATTAAAAACACTAATTTAAATTAAAAGCTAATGTAACTTAAAAGTTAATCTAAAATTAAATCTAAATTCTAAACTCAAAATAAATAAAATTAAATCTAAAGTAAAGTTAGCTCTACATTCTAAATTAAATCTAAATTAAAAATCAAATCTAAATTAAAAACTTAAATCTAAATTAAAAACTAAATTAACATCTAAATCTAATTTAAAGACTAAAAGCTAACTTAAAATTAAAATTTAAAAGCTAAAACAAAGTTAAAATCTAAATTAAAATTAAAATCTAAAATCTAATTAAAAAAAATTAAAAAGCTAAAAGTTTAAATCTAAAAAGTAAATCTAAACTAAATTAATTGAAATTAAAATCTAATCCTAAATTAATTAAAACTAAAGTTAGAAATTAAAAAAAGAAACACAAGGAAAGCCATGATTGGATGATATGCATAAGTTGGATTTGTCAATTAAGTTTTAGAAATTTTCAGCAAATCTAATTGATAGATTTAAAATCAAATTTCCCAACCGTTCCCAACACTCTTTCTCAAAGCATTCATTAGATGTAGTTGTCACTGCACTGGTACACATGTATGCAAAACGTGCAAATGCATGATTGTAGGTTATGCACAAAATGGATTTCTTGGAAAGGCCTTTAAAACATTCATACAAATTTGTTTTGCAGGTCCATGATCTCTCTTCAAATTGCATAAACAATATTCAAGCACTTGCTGATGAGTAATGGAAAAACAACCTGGAGTTACTTGGGTGCTGCCAAATTCTTATGTTGATCCCATTTTATTGTAGTAAAACATCTAGAAGGAGAAGAGAAAGCATATGCATGTGAATGATGTAAAGTAAAAATGTAGGCTGTGAAACAATTCAAAGTAGATAAGGTTCCACATGTTCTTTCTAGTCATCTCAAGTGCTCCAGTTAATGATCAACAGAATAAATAAATAGTATTTATTCATGATCACTAGAATGTCTAAATATTGCAGAATATTTGAATTCAATGTAATTTAGCCTGCCATATTGTTATTTCACATCTCCCAGGAAAAATAATTTTGAAATAAGTATATCTACATAGAATAATTGAAAATGAGGAAAATTGCTGCCATAAATTAATGGTTTGGCATCGGGTTCACCATTTTGTTTATGCTAAAAAACTGGAAGAACTAATTAAATATAATAACCAGATTCAAAATGTGTTCAACATTACATCAATGAAGCCTTTCCAACTAAATACAAATACAAAAAAGATAAAATTAAACTATGCAAAATCAAAACATGTGATTTAAACCTAAAATCTAACTCCATTGTCATCCTATCATCAAGATCTTGCTTCCAAGCATTTTGGTGCTCTTAGATTTTTACACAAGCACAAATGCTACAAGAGGCTATGATGAATGGATTAAAATGATTGAAGATATGATCAAAATTCAATGTATCTTCCTTTTTTTGGTGAGAAGAGAAGGCTTTTTATAGATGAATTCCTAATGTCAAAATGAGAAATGAGAAATGAGTGGAGTGATTTATGCCATGATTCGTGTTTGGAAGCTCAAAATGTGCAATTTTGAGCTAATTCCATGAAAATTGATTAAATATAATAACCAAATTCAAAATGTTTTCAACATTACATCAATGAAGCCTTTCCAACTAAGAAAATGAAATATTATAAGGGAAAAAATATTTATTTGGGAAATGTGATATTATTTAGGATTTTTAGATAATGCAATTATGTATATGTTGTGATTCTTAAGATTTGATATTTTCCAATGGTTTAGGATAATCTATTTGATAAGTTTCAAGATCATTTGCCTTGCAATGTTTTATTTATTTTGGTGTTAGAATTGATTTTCTCTCATATGAGATGATTATTTTTATAGCTATTTTAGATTTAGCTGAGGTTAGGAGATCTATTATCTTTTAAATCTTGTGTTGAGGTGGTTACTCTTTGATCAGGTCTCAGTAGGAAGACCAAGGAACCTATACTTTTTTTAGATATGAGTTTACTATAGACCTATGGTGGATATTGTTCTTACAATGATTCATAGTTTCTTGTGTATTTTATAAAAGAATTATCATATCCCTCTTTTTCTCATCAATGATAAATCATTTGGTAGTTATTATGCACCTTATTTATAGAATTTTATTTTTCTCTTCTTCATTTTCTCATGGGATGATTTTTGAGATATGGATATTAGTTCTTGATTGTTTATTTGTAGATATTATGACATGCATTATTTTTCCTTTATCTTCTAATGGGAAACAATTTTGAGCTATGGATGTTAGTTTAGGATTGGCTTATTTAGGAGTGTAGAGGATGTATTTTGGCATCTTCCCTTCATTTTCAAGATGGATATTTTGGTTTGATAGGCTTACACATTGTCTTTTTGGATGTTGTTAATACTTTCCTCTTTAGGGTTTCATGGAGATGATCATACTTGCCACAACTTGATAATTTAAAAGTATTTGTAGAATTACATGCTACAAATTTTTATTTTTATGTTCCCTCTTTTCTATTATATTTATTTCTAGATGGTCATGATCACATGGCATTGCAGTTGAGGTTTATGTGGAGATATTGGGTATGTGCAGGATCATGATGGGCCAAAAAGTGGCGATATGTAAGTGATATGATGGCCCATGTGGTTGATGACCTTTTTTTTACCCAAAATTGATGAAACAAAAAGATTTTTTAAAGGAGACTCTCAGCTTTCCACCAATATAAATTATGCTTTCCTTTCAATTTAATAAATAATTATTATTCATTTTCTATTTGAATTATGACTAAAGTCCTAATTGATAGGCTAATTGAAAAACATCAATAGCTTTCAAACAGTATCACATTTTTTGAATCCAAAACATGTGCCACATTCTATGTTTCGCATACTATAGGATTAAAAAAAAATGTATTTCATGAATTTTTGATCAAGTTAAAGTGGTCAGACATACAATTTTTTATATTTTTTAAAAGTTGTAATAAAAAATTCATAATTAATTATTTACTTGGAAAAAAATTACAAAAAAATATGTATCACATTGGAACTTGACTCTTCTACTTATTTCTAAAATATTATAAAAAAATATTATCATTTTATTGTGGTCAGGGTGGTCAAACAAACACCTACTTATTTTGTCCCTGAAATTTAAGTACTACTGCATTGAAATTTCAATTTTTCACCATATAGATTTTTTTAAAATAAACCTAGTAGTTTAGAAACTAAATTCATTTTTCTATAGATTCTATTCTTGCATATTTTTGAAATAATATAGATAACTTGTTCAAATTTTTACGTCAAGTTGCCTAACTCTGATTTTTTTCAATTTTTCGCCACTTAAGGGTTTGTTTTTTCCATGACAATCATGCACATACCCTATTGTGATCACTATGTTTGTGGTTATGTGTTGTTATTGTACTCCATTGTATTTTAATGTAAACATGGATGCTCTATAATATCCATCATTTATTAATTATGGAGAATTAAGGAGATTTATTGAAAAATTATGCGGTGAGAGTTGTGTCGTAGTGGTTTTATTTATAGATTTTGCATATCTTTATGATTCATGTTAGTTTATACTACCTAATATTGGTTACACCTATGTGATTTCTATTGGAGGATATTTAAGTTTCCTAACCATTCCTTTATTTTACATTACCCATATAGTGAGAATTCTAGGATATTGGACATGCAATTATGGATTGGTTTGCATACATTGATGGTATAAGCTTTACCTTTTATGATGTGTATACCTTTTTTTTATGCATGGTTAGTTAGATGTGTTGCAAACTAGTTGTGGGATCTATTTGGGCTATTATGATAAGATTGATAGATACTAAGATATATTTGTTAAAAGAGGATAGAGTGTTTATATTTAAATATTATTTTTATTTAGGATTTATGCTTCTATGCGACATTTAATATGACATATATTTTGATTGGACCATATGTTCCATGTATTGGCATGATGAATGATAAGATTATTTGTTTTTGAGATTATGGTCAAATTGTTTATTTTTATAGATACATTGATGGAGGACTTGGAGCACTTGGATGTATTGATGCTTGAAATTGGATATACTAATTGTTCGCTTGATTTTCAATTTTACTTTTGACCATTTATTAAATATATACAAGTGTGAGAATCTTGAGAAAAAGGTGTGTTGCTCACCTTGGATAATGTGATAATATAAAATTAATATTATTTATGGTGTATTTAGGGTATCTAGGAATGAATGTATCACATGTGTTAGACATTCATGGGTCTAATTTATATTTTTTGGTAATGTTATCAATTAGATTTTCACCCTATAGAATATAAGATTCAGCAACCTAATGACACATGGAAACCTTCTTCAGATGTGGGTGATCTGAATGAAGAAGGAATCTCCAGAGTGAGCTGGTTCTCTGAAAAATAAATTCTATTCTAAGTAATTTCGAGGTAAAGGGTAGAAGGATAAATGAAATTAAAACCTATGACTAAAATGATTTTCAGAACTTGAAAATAACTTAATCATGACTCTAGTTTTTTCCCACAAACAACTTTCAGAAAACAACAATGCTTCACAATTCCTCATGAACACTTAACACATAAATGATTTGCATGAAGATTCGAATCTACATACAACGTCCAACTTGTATCTTTGAACTTTCTGCATCAAAGATTACAATTTTAGGACATGACAAGGGTTCTATAAATAGAAACCACAATATGACATCAAACTAAAACTGCAAAATAGACAAAAATTTGAGAAATAGGAATGTTGCTTTATTCAACTAAAGGAGTATGCCAAAATCTATCTGAACTGAGTACAAAATGAGTTTACAAGCTCAAAAGTGTGTAAGAGCAAGAAACTAGAATCTGAATTCAGAAGCCAAAGAAAAACTAAGTCTTCTTCAAGATATATCCCTCAAAACCCTAATCCAAGCTCAAGAAGAAAAGCTCAAGAAAAGGTCTCAAAACTGCCCAACAAGCTTGCACAAAAGAAAAAAAACTCACTTTTTTCATGCTCACACTGTCCAACCTCTAAAAATAGACTAAAATTGCTTTAGAAGCAAAAAAAACACCACCTCTATCCAACAGGAATCTCAAATCCGACCAAAGAAGAAAACAAGAAATCTACTAAAAATAGAAAAGAATAAAGTGATTTATAAAAACATTGCTTTAATCTTGCTTTACATGGCTTGCAGATTTACAATTAGATTTATTTTTTGCATTTCAAGATTTTAAAAATATTTTGCAAAAAATTACAACTTATATCTCCATTTACAATATTGATTTTCTTGAAAAATCATAAAATATATGAATATCTTTTATTCATATCTCCTTTCTGTGCAAATAATTCCCCAATATATAATTGATTTCTCAAAAATCAATCAAAAAAATAATATAAGCATGGATATTGAATTGATTTCTTTAAAATCAATAAAAAAAAAAAAACTAAGGCTTATCCTTATGCTTAAAACAATTCCCTCCAAAATCTAATTGACTTTCTCACAAACCTTTGAAAATAATCTAAGGCTTCAAATCATATGCCCCTTTTGACTAAGGCAACAACTAAAGGCCTAAATTCTTCAAATAATTCATTAAATCAACAAGACTTAGGTCAAAAATTTAATCACTCAAATCTCTACATGGTTCGACCTATCATTAGGGAAATTGGCCATTCAAAACTTTGCATAAAGTTGATAAAAATGATAAGTCCCTATTTTGAATTAGGGAAACAAAGCAAAACAGGGGAAAACCTTAATCTTCACTTCATTTTGCATTTGGGATTTTGGAAGAAAGCTTTGCTGAGATGAAAATGCGCTGCCACCACCATGCTTAGGGTTTCAGCTGAGAATGCTTGGAACTCATGATTCTTTCCTTCAGATTGGTCAATTCTTCCTCTGTAAACCATGGGTAACTCATTTTCAAGTTCTTCTGAGCTCCTTTGCTTCATTTCTAAGCCATTTTCTAGCCTTGAGGCCATGGCATGTGATGATCATCTGATGAATTCTTTGTATTTCTGTGTCTATTTTCTAATTCCATGTCATTCGACCACCATACACAAGCTTGACCTAGAGTTATCCTTTGGATTCTACAAAACTTGAGTGGGGGTTCCTTTCCAATGCCATGGGTAAGTATGACTGACTTATTCATTCTTGTTCTTTGAGCTTTTTTTGAGAATTAAGGCCTCACTAGTCACGACTGTAGAAAGTTGTTGATGTATTTTATTGATTTCCTATGCTTGTTTTGTTATCTCTGGCTACCATATATGAGCTTCAACTCTGATCTTTAAAAGCTTCATCGAGCCCTGGCCGTGGCCTCCTTATCCTCAATAGGCAAACAATGGTAAGCCCTTTGCTATATTTTCTTTCCATATTATTTCCTTTCAAAGAAAATTAACAGGAGTTAATCATTCTATGAATTTATAATGATTTATGAGCCAAGGGCTCCCTTCAAGTTGCACCATGAGCATATTTTTCAAAATCTTTCTGAGTACCTTTGGGCTTGTCCCAACATGGTTTTCTACTTCTTTTGCACTTTCAGAAACAAAACTAGATGTGAGCATTGTTGTTTTGAAGAAATATCACTTATCTTTGTTATCTCCTCCTCTGAAGCTCAACCCACCATGATTTCTCTTACTTTCTGTTGGTTTCTATAAGAACCCTCACATGGGTATCTTAGAAAATTGGAATATCTTGTCATGTTGCTCCATTAAAATACCCATGTGGGTAAACTATATTTGGTGAAAATCTATATATTTGTTTGACAAGACAAATGGGGAATGTTGAAAGTAATGAGGAAAACTGCATTTTATGAAGACCCATATATTTAAATCTACAACAAACCTCTTTTCTATACAATGCATTTGTTCTCCTAATATTATTTAAGTTAATGCATCCATTTACACTAAATCATTGTAGCTATTAAATCATTGTAGCTCCATAGACTACATTCTCTCTTATAGCCAGCTAACACTGTCAGAAGCACTTCCCTCATGCTTTGTCATTCTCCGCTCATTCTAGAAACATTCTCTTTTCTTATGTAATCTATCAATTATTCTTAGAAAGGTATACTTTGAAAGACTAAACAATTGAAAGATAGAACAAAACAAATATCCAAAATAGTGTAATTTGATTGTCTCCTTTTCAAAACAGTGATGCACAAAACTTACCTAATGCTACCCTTGCATTCTTAGCCAAACTAAAACTGACTATTTTGTTGATTATTTACCTCACTTTATTAAACAACTAGCTACTGGTCACTGTATTGATCTTTGTAATCCTTCATTCTAATGGGAAACTGAGACTCTTCACATGTCTCCATGATTTACTGTCCTTTAAAAGTATGCTCTTCTACCTGGCACTCTTCATGCATTTTTATACTCCATTATTTTAAACTGCTTTATGCCTTGCTCTCTTCTGAAATGAAAATCTATAACATTTATTTTTGTTGAGGCATTATGTATGCCTATTCACTATCATTGATTATGAGATAGAGCATTGTTGTAGTAACATGAAACAAGATGCATAATAACACCCGTTGTAGAAAAATGCAAACTGTTCAACAATACATGTGATTTAAATCATGAAAATGATGTACTCAGTTGAATTGATTGAGCTCGTTTAAACCTACTATTGTAGCTTTTAGGAAGCATACACCTGATTGTTATGACTGAATAGTTGGTTTGATGGCTTTGGAAGATGAACTCTCCTTTACTCTTTTAGTTGTATATTACTTCACTACCTAGCCCCTCTTGTAACAAATGTGGGGCAGCATGCTAAGCTCTACCCTCGTGGGAGCCCATTTTTCTCCACATGCTTGATCTTCAAATGATAATTAGCTTCATGATTTTCCCTATACCTGCACAAAGAAACAAACGACGTTAGCATAAAACATTATATAATGATGTTGATGTCTCTCTTTCAGCTCATGTTTTTGAACTTTTCTTGATTGTTTCAGTGTATGATTAGTAGCATACTACATTATCATTGATGGTTCATGTAGGTATATTCATATTCAGAGCTCTAACATCCCTTTTTTCCTTCCTACAGGTCAATGGAGCTTGAAGAAGACAAATGGTGCACTACTTCTGTGTTAGTCATCAACACATGCAATGATGATTTTTCCTATACTTATGTGATTCTTCCTTTTATGCATCTTCCATAGTGTAGTATGCTATTTATGATGCATTGTAATAGTTACATCCATGGCTTGTGTGGATATTTAATTTATCTTTCTGCTTTTCATTTTGAAAGGAAAATGCATCTCAATGCAAATTTGTATCATCATTTGAATTCCCACAATCAAATGAAATCTTGTAAATATTAAAAGTATCATGAAATAAATGAAAGTGGTTGAAATTCTTTATTGTTTGTATGCTCAATTTTATACTCCATTTGATTGTGGGACACTGAATAACAATTCTTGAAACTCAGTTTTCTCATTTCAATGGATAATTGTCACTTATAAAATAATGAATAAGATGCAAAAATCACTTAGCATATGCATAAATAACTGTATTTTCACTTTTAGATATAACAATATTTAATCAGCTCCACCAATTGAGCTGTAACGAAAAATTGGTAACATTTTGGCGATTTTTGCTAAATTCTTGCTAGCTAAGCATAGATAAGTTGCCTTGAAAAAATCTATTGGGCGGGGAGTCAAATTTTCCCCTTCATGAAACTCAAAAACTTGAACAACAATCCAAACAGTAGCAAAACAAAATGAAACAATTCCGAAAGCAAACTAATAGGCCCTGATGGCCAACAGAACATGTGCAACAATGCTTAGGAAAAAGAAAAACTACTGAAAATAAATGTTCATAACGCATTTATTTGCAATACTATTCTACTTATTTACATGATAGAACTTATCTTAGAAGCAATGCTTGAGGTGGATCCCATTAATTGGGATTGACAACACCTCTCTAGTCAACTTGGAAAGCTAAAAAGTGTTGTGTTCCTTGCACTCCGTGATCACATAAGGCCCATCCCAAATAGCATCAAACTTGGAATGTCGTCCAGGTCTGCTTCTAAATTCATTCCACTTGAAAAATAGATCTCCAACAATGAAGTCACGTGGTCTTTCTCTTTTGTCAAAAGAATTCTTCATCTGAGCTTGATGTATTTCAACCTACCTTAGAGCTTCTTTCCTAGTTTCCTCTAGCTCTACTAGCTGTGCAAATCTCACCTCAAGAGGTTGCTCATTCAACATTTCCAGTTCTTTAACATAACTTAAAGTGGGAAATTCAATAGAAATAGGTAACTTAGACTCTTTTACATAAGCAAGTACATAAGGAGAACAACCAGTGGCCCTTTTAGGAGTTATTCTGTCAACCCAAAGAGCTAACTTCAGCTTTTTGTGCCATGTCCGTTGATTGTCCTCAACAGTCTTCTTGATTATACGAATTAGATTCTTATTTGTGGATTCCACCTGACCATTTCCCTACAGATAATAATTAGAAGATGTGTTCAAATAAATATTATTTCTAACTGACTAATCAAAAATACTAAAACTAATAAAATCCAAACTATTGTCAGAAATTATTGAATCTGGAGTACCAAATCTTGACACTAGATCCTGATAAAAGTTAAGTATAGAAGTCTCATTTGCTTCTTTCAAAGCAACAACTTCATTCCATTTGGTAAAATAATTTGTGGTAGTAAGTATCCACTTATGACCCACACTTGAAGGCAGGTTGATTGGCCTAATAAAGTCTAAGCCCCACTTGGAAAAGGGTTGTTCCACTTGAATCGGATGTAGAGGAAAAGCTACAAGCCTTTATTTTCCAGAAAAAAAAAAGCACATTTTTCACATCTTTGGACCCAAGCAATAGCATCTTTAAACAAATCTAGCCAGTAATAACCAGCTCGCATAATTTTCAGAGTTGTTGTTCTTGTAGGAAAATGACCTCCTGAAGGCCCATCATGAAATTCTGCTAAAAGCTTGTCAACTTGATCAGGCTGAATACATCTCAATAAAATACCTTGAAAATCTCTCCTATAAAGAATGCCATCAATAATTGCATAAGGAATGGCTTGTAATCTGTAATACCTTCTTTTGGCTCTATCTAAGCCTTCGGGGCATTCACCAGTTCATAAATAGTGCATCATTTGTTGTAACCAGGTAGCAGGAAAAACTGGAACAACACCTGCAACATCATTTTTTAGCACCGTATCTATATTTTCAGCTTTTTTTAAGTTGTTGTCTTCATTTCCAGCAATCTGCTCACACAAACCCTTGCCTCTAATGAGCTTGGTTACCTTTATATCAATGTCAAATTCCATTACTTTGGTTATCTAACCAACACATTTATCATTAATATATTTGTTAAGTAAGAAATCCTTAACAGTTGAATGAGCAACTAGCAAGTGAATCTTACTGTTGGACAACATATGCCTGAACTTTTTTACGCTTCTGACAATAGCAAAAACATGATTCTCGACAAAAGAATACTTCACCTCATAATCATGTAATACTTGTGTTGGTTTGTTTTTACACTGTAACTAGGTTTCTCTTCTAATCTACCTATGGAATTGCCAATTCCAATCAAGGGCAACTCAAAGGACTTGGACCAACTCACGAGGACTTTAAAAGCCTCCTACACTTTGGGCTCTGTAGGACCCGGGAGGGTGATCCCTTTAGCAATATCAACAAATTAAAACACATACATAACAAAATATTGCTTAACAAATAATCTCATTTAATAGCTCAACATAATAGGATAATACCGAATAGAATTGGTTGTTCATCAGTAATATCAACTATTTGGAGCATGAGATAACTACAACACAGGGATTTCAAATGATTTTGAATTTATAAAATGTCTCTGAGATGCACTAAGCTGCAAGATAAATCAGTGCCTAATTTTGGGCCATGGAGTCAAAATCATAAAAAGAATTCATCAACAAATGACATTCAACTAGTGGATTTAAATTGTTAATGCCTTGCATCAATTGTTAGTATATTACACCAACAATCCCACTCCTATGATCAATCAAACTCTCCTTACCAAATCCAACCTGCACACTTGAAATCACTATTATCTGCTCAAAGTATTTAACCATTTCTTTGAAATAGACCCATAAACAAATAACACAATCTCATGAAATTTGAGATGAAAAACTCAAAGATACTTTGTATTATTGAATTCATATGATTAAACTGTACAAGTATGGAGACAATTTGAAGATATTCATGAATGTGCTCACACTTTCATGATTTATTTGCATAAACTGGTTGTATTTTCTCATGAAATCAGAAATTACAGCTTACAGACTCAATATGATTCAGAATTTACAATTCTCTATCTACCTAGCTCCATACAAAACCTCAAAACCAGCATAATGAGAAGAAAAGAGAATATATAAAGAAAAGAGAAGCTCCAGAAGAATCCCTAAAACTAATCGGGAAATGCCATCTGGAATCTCAATTCACAGTTGATCAACAATTTCTCAAAGCCTCTCTCCTCTCTTTGTAACTGAATTTGCCTCTTCATTTGCCTTTGTCCAAGTTTTCTTGCAACAAAAAATTATTCCATGTGATGAAATTCCATTTCACTCAGCTATGTAAAATTGCCTCGACCTGTTGCCCGTGAAAATTTCATTTTTTCCTTTGTTTCGTTGTAGCAACATTTTATTTTACTTTGACAAAGTAAAATATTCCCCTTTGCACTTTAAAATATTCCCAACATAAAATTAAAATATATCCTCCAAGCCACTACATGTGCAAATGTTTGAGCTTCACTTGATATTTAAAAAACTTAACCCAACCTCTTGTATTCATCCACAGTATTTTATGCCATTTAATTTTGCAACAAATCTTATTTTACCAGCACCCCCATTTCACCTTTAAAATACTTTACCCGTGAAATGAAATGTCATTTTGAAACTTTACATCACACTTATTTTAAATTCCCCATTATTTTACAAATAAGGGGACATTTAAAATCATATCAAACCCCTTCCTTTAAAATATGAAGGCAACTTTCACGGGCAACATTAAAAAATTCACGGGACCCACCTTATTTACTCTCCTCATATTCCATTAAAATTCTCAGTGTGCATTTTAAATACTTTTTCCTTTTATTTTAAATGTTTTTCTTTCAAATTATGAGCCTTTAAAATTCTCATCAGGCATTTTGGAGATATACCCATGCTTATGAAATTCAACTAGGCCCCACACATGCCACATGGCAACAGCCCACAATCTTGGCATGATTAAAGAGCGTGCATGTTTGGATAGCGAACTGGCGGGGGACAGTGAGGATTTAATCTACATTTTGTCTTCATCTCCACCATAGATCTCCCTCCTACATCTTTTACTCTTCACAGTTTACCCTAATCTCATTTTTGCTATTTGCTGCTCAATCTCTGCTTGGCATTCATGGTGGCTTCCCTCCAGCAATCTAAAAACCACACCTTGAGTTTATCCATCCTCTATCGACCTCTTTATTTTACTTGGCACATACGCCTACATCTTTGATGGCATTCTCTATTTACAGTGCACTAGCTACATTTATTTGAAAAGTTTATGAGGTTTTCTTAAACAACCATCGAGCTTTCTTGCTTTGAAATTTCTAAGGGATTCAAACACACTCATTTTGTGTTATCATGTTGTGCTGGTATTCCCTTCTGCAAGTTACTAAAGATTTTTTTAAATAAATCTACCTTGTGTGTGCTCCAGCACATTACCCTTCATCTGGCTCAAAACTCACTTTCCATTTGATGGCACCCACACTTTGTGCTTTGATGGGTATCCATACCCTGTTCGTGTGTGGCCCTCTGCTTGAAATCCTTTGAAGCCTTTTTCAAATTCCATTTTGGGCAATGCGTGATTTGAAAGTTCCTTTTACTCAAGGGTTTTGGTAAATAGGTTGCACGCCTTCTTTACATTTGCTGGAGAGTTTCTAAATTCCATTCAAATTAATTTTTTATATATTTTTCCTTTAGTTCAAACCTCTGTTTGTGTTTCATTCACTCTCCATGCATTTTCTCAATGGTTTCTAAGACCACCTTCATCATGGCACACTTTTTATTTGCTTGAATGTTTCCCAGACTTTCAACAGATATTCTCTTTACCAGTAGCTATATTGTTGGCATTCCATGGAGGCACTCTATTTTGTGCATATTGCTAGGTTTCTTTCTCCAAATTGGCACCTAATCCTCAACAAATCCATTTGGCTCATACCATGGCACCTCCATATTCTACATTTATTTAAAAAGTTTTGAAGATTGTTTGAAATCCTTTTAGCCTCTTCAACATATCATTTTTCTCTTTTTCAACCACTTGAGGCACTCATTAGGGTTATGTTCATCTAGAGATTCACTAAAAACAAACAAACCACGTGCCCTATCTACTGGTTTATGGCTATCTCCTATTACATTTACTTATGAGTTCCTGAGGCCCTTGCACATCAACAAGCACCTGAACAAAAGCTTCCAAGAGCTTTTGAATGAATTTGTTTTGTATAGAGGCTGCGTTCTTTTTAATTTGTAAAATATCCTTTTAACAAATGCATTTTGAGGCATATTCCAATCATGGTGCCCTTTGTTGGATTGAGCTTTTCAATTAAATCCATTTATATGTACTCTGCTGCATTTTATGGAATTCTAACTTCCAAATGAATTTTTCTAAAGGTTACTAAAGCCTTTCCTTTATCACTACTCCCTGTGCTTCATCTATGCATGCTTTATGTAGCTATCACACTACCCTTTGTTGATGGTGAGCTTTCAACAACTCTTAACTCTATGAGAAACAATTCCTTCTTCATTCTTGGTGCCACTGTATTTTCCAGAGGGTTTATAAAATATTTAAACACATTCATTTTGTGCATATGGGTGTACATGGCATCCTTGAACACAACCAATCCTTCAATTGAGTGCCTCTCAGCAAGTTCTTTTATTCATTCTCAGTGGCATTTATCTAAAATTTTCTGAAACTTTCACAGTGAAGGAACTTTGTGTAAAATGCAACCCTTATGGTGTTTCGAAAGATCACACCAATTTAGGGGTTTTGCCAAAAAAAAATCATACACCTTTGTCTATATTCCCACATTGTCCTTCACCAAAAATGTCAGTTGTTTTCATCTGTTGAAAAGCTTTCAAAGTTTCTGCTATCAAATCTACTTTGTGCATATGTTGCAAGCATGGTGAATAGTCACTTAGAATTGCGTTGCTTTTGCTTAAAATTTTATAAGGCACCTTCATTTTGTGTACATCGCTACGAATGTGGCCTTCCACTTTTAATGTTGATGGATCCTTACTTTACATTTGTCTCCCTTCAAGTTGTTTGTTGCACCATACATCAGAGTATCTGATAAACTTGATGTCACTTAGAGGCATTTTGCATAAAAGATTTAGTTTTTAAGTGTCATGCAGTTGTTCAAATGGTCTAGCAACTTGATCCCACAGTAACTCAAGTGAAGCTCCCTTCTCCAAATATGAGCCTCCTTATAGAAGATTTTTCCTTTTCAATGCCATATATTTGTTTATGGAATGCAACAAGATTAGAAAATGCAGTGACTTTATACCACAATAACTCAAGTTACTACACTCTTCCTATTAATCAATATGGATCCTTATCCCTCGAGTGTATGATTCATGCAAGAACTTAAATGTTTGATCTACTTTATTTATTACAAGAGGGGAATTGCAATAAGGAAATTGTTTCCGAACTCTGTCTAGAGGCTTCACCAACAACACTAGTATTAACACAAGTCGGGTCCCCTTGTGGGCCCGACTATTTTTTTTTTTTCAAACAAATTTCCCTTTGAATTGATCTGAGGATGCTTTTGAATGCTTCAGGAGTGAAAAAATGAAGTGGGTTTTCATCAAAACTTGATTTCTGACCCTTTTGCAAAATGGTGAAAACTGACCATGTTGGCTTCAAAATCGGCCCTGAAAATTGAGAAAATGACCTCTTGGAGACATAATAACTTGCAGGAATGAAGACATTCCTCCCAAAAATACAATGCAAAAGAAATATTCAAGGAACAGATATCAAGGAACAAGTTATTAACTATCAAAGTTGCTTAGTTGAACTTTCTGCAACAAACAATTGTTCTGAACCAATTAAAACTCACCCTATTGCCATTTTACAAAAATAGAAAATCAACTCTTGGCGAGCTGCCACTAGACACAATAGCACATTTTTGGTACATTGAGCACATGTGCAAAAGGAATTCCATTCAATCATCATCCATCAAAATTTACTGACGCTCAAAGTTGGCCTCTTAGAAAGGTTTTAGTGCGAAACTAAAGAAATTCCATTTGGTTTTGATCTGCTAAAAATAGCAAATCAACTCGTGAAGCTCTAAAAACTGGCATGCTAGTTCATATTGGTATAGAGAATGTAGAACAACATTCGTTTTCTCTTGACGATCAATTGGTTGAAAAATGTAAGCTCAAACGGGAGGCAACTTTGCAAAACTGCAAATTTGCAAATAGTAGAAAAGTGAAAAAACCCTCCTTCACTTTTTGAAACCCTAACAAAAATTATCGTAGGAAGCTAAAAATGGGCATGCCTACTCACATAGGACACATGAGTGAGTGTGAAAAGGGGTTTGGCATGAAAATCAACGGGCTCCAAAATATGACCCTCCAAAGTAGGTCACTTAGGCAGATTTCTTAGGTGTACTTCCGAAAGTGCAATCAAAATTTTGAAATGGGCATCTCAAATTTGGGAAATTTGAGAGTGCCATCAACCTGGCTGAAAAAGGCTATAGGATGCTCCAAGCTTTCATCATTTTGCTAGCATAACATAGCTGAAACAATATCTACTCCTCCAAAGGAATACATAATGAAGTCTTGTCAAAATTTGGATTGATGAGAGTAGGAGCAGCTGCAAGGGCTTCCTTTATTTGCTCAAAGCTCCTCTTACCTTCCTTGCTCCAACGAAAGGCATGTTCTTTTTAAGCATAGAAGTGAGAGGTTGCAGCAAAGCTGCAATGTTCGGTATGAACCTCCTCACACAATTTATTCTTCCAAGAAAGCTTTGCAAGCCTTTCTTGTGTGTTGGTAATGGTAATTCAAGAATTGCAGAGACCCTTTCAGGATCTATAGAAATACCTTGTTTTGAAACAACATGTCCAAGGATTTTACCTTTGTGCACTAAAAATATACACTTCTTTGGATTGAGAGACACTCCAAACTCTTTGCATCTCTGAAAAATTTGTTCTAAATGATCAAGATGTTCATTAGCATTTCTGGAAAAGATAGTAATATCATCTAAATATAATAGAACAAACTTCTTCATAGGGTCATGAAAGGCCATATCCATCGCTTGCTGAAAATTTGCTCCAGCGTTGGACAAGTTGAAAGGCATCTTTTTGTAGGCCAGTGTGCCCCACTTAGTTGTAAATGTTGTCTTGAATTGATCCTCTTACTTAACCAAAATCTAGTTGTAACTTGAGTAACCATCTAGTAAAGAAAATCTGTCAGAACCAGAAACTACTTACAAAATTTTCTCCATGGAAGGGAGTGGGTAGTGGTCTTTCAGTGAATCCTTATTTAAATTTCAAAAATTGACACATAATCTGATTTCCCCACTTTTCTTCCTAACTAGAACTAAGTTTGACACCCAAGAAGTATGCTTGATAGGAAAAATAATACCACTCTCAACTAATTTATTTAGTTCAGCCTTCATAAGGTGTTCTAATTTGGGGTTAAGAGGTCTCTATTTCTACCTTACTAGTTTTGCACTAGGCTCTAATTCAATAGTATGTTGGGCTAGTTCTGGGTTAAAACCTCTCAAATCCTTGTACTCCCAAGAAAAAAAATCACTAAATTTCTGACATAATAGAATAAATACTTGTTGTTCCTCTTTACTACATACCTTTCCTAGCTTGAGAAGCTTGCCTTTGAAGATTTCAATGGTTGCATAATGTTCTTCCTTAATGGTCAGGCCACACTTGTCTTTCCGCACTTGGTCATCTAAATTGAACACAGATTCCAAGGTCACCAATCCTTTTGGCAACTTGTTAGTCTTCAATTGCACAATCTGGTTATCATATTGTTGCTGCCACTTTTGTTGGTTTCCATCTGCAAACTCAACTTCAATAATTAAGAAATTTACAATTTGCTCATTGTTGTCAAAAACCTGCCAGCTCACATTATTATCAGGCACAGAAGGTCTGACCACTACTTTTACATATTGATGTGCCTCTACTTTATTTATTTCATTAGGAATATAAAACTAGGATCCTATGGTAGTGAGCCTATCAGTATGCTTATTTTCATTTCTAGGAACTGAAACAATGTTAAAAGCATCAAAGTCTTCCATTAAATCCTGTACACGATGCTTATATTTCTTGAGCAAGTCATTTTTTGCAGCATTTAAATTTTTGACCTGATTTACTATTAGCTCTGAATCAACATAAACGCACAAAAATTTGATACCTCTCTTTTAGGCCCATTCTAGGCCATGCACCAACGCTTAGTATTCAGTTGTATTATTCTAACAGCTGAAAGAAAATCTGAAAGCTAAATAATACTTATCGCCCTCTAGTGAAATCAGCATAGCTTCACCTCCAACACCAATACCACTTCTCAAACCATCCAAGTAAAGCTTCCAAAGCTCATTTCCTGTTTCTGCAGACTGTTTCTCCTCTTTGCAAAGATTTGACATATCAAAATCAGGTTCATGAATCATATAGACTCCTAATCCTATCTCATATGTGTGCTTGAAAGGATCAAGCTCATGATCTTCGGCTGCCCATTCATCTAGATTCATACTTTCTATATAGGTGTTGCAGTCTAAGGTTATAGTTTGCTCCTCCAGTACAGGGGTGGCATAGAGGTTAGCATTTATAGGGTTCAGGGAATATGGTTTGATATGGTCTTTGGCTAGAGGCTTAGACTTTATAGTCACTTTTATACCATACCTTGTTCTAAAAAAAAAATGATACCAATCAGAGGACAAAAACCCACCCAGCTTGGTTGTAAAATCCCTTGAGAGACAAATGGCGAAGTGCAGTGGAAAATCGATAACATGTATATCCTGATGAATAGCAAAGCTCAGGGATGCATGCAAGGTAAGTGCCAAGTTCCTAATTATACCAACTGTTTTAACAACAGACCCATCTAATTGCATTCCACCTTTTTGGGGATTAGGCTCATAAATAAGACATAACTTATCGACCAAGCTCTTAGGCATGACTGAACTACTGGCACCAAAATCAACCATACAGTTATGAACAATCTTATCGCCAATAATCATACTTAAATCAAATGGGGGAGGCTTTACCTCTTTAGTTTTCTGCTCATTTTTATCCTCCAAATCGTTAGCAAGCACAACTTTAGGAGCTCCTTGATTAGTGTCATCAGAAATAAATAGCTCAGCTAAGGTGTCTTGCAACAAACTTTTCTGACCTGGGATATGCAAAGCATCTAATACAAACATGCTAATAGTAGCTTTCCTAAGATGCTCAACACTATTAAATGTAGGATTTACCTTCTGTTGGTTTTTTGTGACAACAACATCATTTTTCCTCTGCAAAGGTTGTGAATGCATCTTTGACTGATCCTTGCTAGGTATCTCTTGGCCTCTTTATAGAATCTGCACTTTAGGCTGTGTTGCAGCATTAACATTTGATGACAAAATGGGTTGCTTACTATTTGTGGGTTGCTGCTGTGAATTTCCAGCTTGCTGCCCCAAATCCATAGCTCTCTTTTTTGATCTATTACTGGCCGAAATAGGCGAACTGTGTCGATCCTAGCCGTTCACACCACAGAACTTGGAACTCTGCCAGTTTGGCAAGGCAACTTCAAAATTATCTTGTTGTTCCTGATTTTGATTTGCACCATTTTCTGAACCAGCATAACTGTTTTGGACCATTAAAGCTTGATTTATCATACCATTAGCACACACTGATTGGTTATGGGGTTGATTGCATGGATAACACCAATCACAATCCTAGGTGATATTATTTTGGGGTACAAGTTCCTTTGACAAACTGGTTGCATTTGGGTTGTATGGCTAGAATGACCTAGGGTTAAAAGTCTTCATTTGGCCTTGGTAATCATTCTGAAATGCAGGCCTATTAGGTTGGTTCTGCTGATAAGTGGCTTGATAAGGCTTATGTTCATGACCAACTTGCTTCTTAATTCTCACAAGATCATTCCAGAAGGTCTTGAGTATACTTTTAATCTCTTGAAATTCTTGGTTTTGGGATGGAGAAACAATTTCTTGGGCTATGTTATGATAACCTATTGCTGGAACAGGCAGGACAATAGCTAAGGGAGGTACAACAATAGGGGTAGGTGGCTGTATTTCTAGAAACAAAGGCATAGGAGGTCTAGGGGTTATGTCTCTAGCTTGGATGAGATAGTTCTTAGCTCTAATGGCTGTCATAAGAATTAGGGAGTGTATTCCCACCCATAGATTGAGTCATGACTAAAATCTTACTATTCAATGATTTTAAGTAAAACAGAAAAGCATGTGTTGGTAAAGGTTTTACCATTGTAGGAATCCTATCCTAGGTTCTTTGAAATTGGTAGTTGAAATCATCCAAGTGCTCGTGTGGTGCCCTCTGAATGGTGCTCAATTTCTCTAACAGAGACAGACTATCAAATTTATCAGCAAAATATTGATATAAGTCGTTACCTAATGCATCCCATGTCGTGATTGAGTTGGTTGTGAGACCTCTGAACCATTGCAACGCCTTCCCCTTGAATGATGCAGCCAAGAGCCTTAACATGATATTCTCTTGTGTGATGTTGTGAACCGAGCATAAGGTGGCTACGTCACAAATATGCTCAACCAGTGTAGTGAGGTCCTCCCCGGTGAAGTATGGTAGACTTCTAAGGGCTGCAACTGGGATGTCATCATGTTGAGCGATGTCTAATGGACTGCCTACATTAAAAGGCACTAATAGGTGTTTCCTTGGCCCTAGCATTGGCGGTGCTTGAGATATCAGAACCGGTACTCTTGGTGATAAAACCAAGGAGTTGAAAATAGGAGGTGTCAACTTCGATCTTCCAGGTGTCTCAAAGAGCCTCCTTGTTGTTCTGCCTCTTCTTCATGGTGGGGAAAACTCTTGATATTTGAAAGGTACAATACTTGATCCAGTCTGTATTTTTCTCATGTGCAGGTTGAACTAAGTCTGTATTCAGAATCAGGATCAAAGTCAATAGGTATATTGAAATGAGCCTCCAAAAGGCTAAAAAATTTGTTGCATACACCAAACAAAAAATTAAAAAACACTAAAATTTATCTAAAATGGATTTCAGGGTCCCACTTGGTGTGCCAAAAACTGTTATCAATTAGTTTTACACACTACCGAATACAAAATTCAACAACCTAATGACACATGGAAACATTCTTCAGATGTGGGTGATTTGAACGAAGAAGGAATCTCTAGAGTGAGCTGGTTCTCTAAAAGATAAATCTTATTCTAAGTAATTTTGAGGTAAAGGGTAGAAGGATAACTGAAATTAAAACCTATGACTAAAATGATTTTCAGAACTTGATAGTAACTTAATGATGACTCTAGTTTTTTCCCACAAACAGCTTTTAGAAAACAACAATGATTCACAATTCCTCATGAACACTTACCACATAAATGATTTGCATGAAGATTCCAATCTAAATACAACATGCAACCTATATCTTTGAACTTTTTGCATCAAGGATTACAATTTTAGGACATGACAAGGGTTTTGTAAACAAAAACCACAATATGAAATCAAACTAAAACTACAAAATAGACACAAATTTGAGAAATAGGAATGTTGCTTTATTCAACTGAAGGAGTATGCCAAAATTTGTCTGAACTGAGTACAAAGTGATTTTACAAGCTCAAAGGTGTGTAAGAGCAAGAAACTAGAATCTAAATTCAGAAGCTGAAGAAAAACTAAGTCTTCTTCAAGATATATCCCTCAAAACCCTAATCTGAGCTCAAGAAGAAAAGCTCAAGAAAAGGTCTCAAAACTGCCCAATAAGCTTGCACAAAAGCAAAAAAAACTCACTTTTTTCATTCTCACACTGTCTAACCTCTAAAAATAGACTAAAATTGCTTTAAAAGCAAAAAAAAACCTTATCTATCCAACAGGCATCTCAAATCTGACCAAAGAAGAAAACAAGAAATCTGCTAAAAATAGCAATGAATAAAGCGATTTATAAAAAGACCGCTTTAATCTTGCTTTACATGGATTGCAGATTTACAATTAGATTTTTTTTTTGCATTTAAAGATTTTGAAAATCTTTTGCAAAAAATTACAACTTATATATCCATTTACAATATTGATTTTCTTGAAAAACAATAAAACATATGAATATCTTTAATTCATATCTCCTTTCCCTAAAAATAATTCCCCAATCTATAATTGATTTCTCAAAAATCAATCAAAACAAATAATAGAAGCATGGATATTGAATTGATTTCTTTAAAATCAATTAAAAAAAAAACTAAGGCTTATCCTTGTGCTTAAAACAATTCCTTCCAAAATCTAATTGACTTTCTCACAAACCTTTGAAAATAATCTAAGGCTTCAAATCATATGCCCCTTTTGACTAAGGCAACAACTAAAGGCCTAAAGTATTCAAATAATTCATTAAATCAACAAGACTTAGGTCAAAAATTTAATCACTCAAATCTCTACATGGTTCGACCTATCATTAGGGAAATCGACCATTCAAAACTTTGCATAAAGTTTGATAAAAATGATAAGTCCCTATTTCGAATTAGGGCAACAAAGCAAAATAGGGGCAAACCCTAATCTTCACTTCATTTTGCATTTGGAATTTTGGAAGAAAGCTCTGCTGAGAGGAAAATGCGCCGCCACCACCATGCTTGGGGTTTCAACTGAGAATGCTTGGAACTCATGATTCTTTCCTTCAGATTGGTTGATTCTTCCTCTGCAAACCATGGGTAACTAATTTTCAAGTTCTTTTGAGTTCCTTTGCTTCATTTCTAGGTCATTTTCTAGCTTTGAGGCCATGGCATGTGATGATCATCTAATGAATTCTTTGTATTTCTTTGTCTATTTGCTAATGCCATGTCATTCGGCCACCATACACAAGCTCGACTTAGAGTTATCCTTTGGATTTTTCCAAACTTGAGTGGGGGTTCCTTTCCAACACCATGGGTAAGTATGACTGACTTATTCATGCTTGTTCTTTGAGCTCTTCTTGAGAATTAAGGCCTCACTAGTCGTGGTTGTAGCAAGTTGTTGATGTATATTGGTGATTTCCTGTGCTTGTTTTGTTATCTCTGGCTACCATATATGAGCTTCAACTCTGATCTTTAAAAGTTCTATGGAGCTCTTGCCATGGCCTCCTTATCCTCAACAGACAAACAATGGTAAGCCCTTTGTTAGATTTGCTTTCCATATTGTATTAATTCAAAGAAAATTAACAGGAGTTAATCATTCTATGAATTTATAATGATTTATGAGCCAAGGGCTCCCTTCAGGTCATGCCATGAGCATATTTGTCAAAAGCTTTCTGAGTAACCTTGGGCTCGACCCAACATGGTTTTCTACTTCTTTTTCACTTTTAGAAACAAAACTAGATGTGAGCATTGTTGTTTTGAAGAAATCTGACTTATCTTGTTTATCTCCTCCTCTGAAGCTCAACCCACCGTGATTTCTCTTACTTTCTATTGTTCTTCATAAGAACCCTCACATGGGTATCTCAGAAAATTGGAATATCTTGTCTTGCTGCTCCATTAAAATAACCATGTGGGTAAACTGTATTTGGTGAAAATCTATATATTTGTTTGACAAGCCAAATGGGGAATGTTGAAAGTAATGAGGAAAACTGCATTTTATGAAAACCCATGTATTTAAATCTGCAACAAACCTCTTTTCTATACAATGCATTTGTTCTCCTAATATTATTTAAGTTAATGCAGCCATTTCATTTAATGCAACATTTACACTAAATCATTATAGCTCCATATACTGCATTCTCTCTTACAACCAGCTAACACTGTCAGAAGCACTTCCCTCATGCTTTGTCATTCTCCACTCATTCTAGAAACAATCTCTTTTCTTATGTAATCTATCAATTATTCTTTGAAAGGTATACTTTGAAAGACTAAACAATTGAAAGATAGAACAAAACAAATATCCAAAACAGTGATACACAAAACTTACCTAATGTTACCCTTGCATTCTCAGCCAAACTGAAACTAACTATTTTGTTGATCATTTTCCTCGCTTTATTAAACAACTGGCTACTGGTCACTATATTGATCTTTTTAATCCTTCATTCTAATGGGAAACTGAGACTCTTCACATTTCTCCATGCTTGACTATCCTTTAAAAGTATGCTCCGCTACCTGGCACACTTCATGAATTTTTATGCTCCATTATTTAAAACTGCTTTATGGCTTGCTCTCTTCTAAAATGAAAATATGTAACATTTTTCTTCATTGAGGCATTATGTATGCTTGTTCACTATCATTGATTATGAGATAGAACATTGTTGTAGTAACATGAAACAAGATGCATAATAACAATCGTGGCATAAAAATGCAAACTGTTCAGCAATACTTGTGATTTACATCATAAAAATGATGTACTCAGTTGATTAAGCTCATTTAAACCTACTGTTCAGCTATAGCTTTCATGAAGCATACACGTAATTGTTATGAGTGCACAGTTGGTTTGATGGCTTTGAAAGATGAACTCTCCTTTACTCTTTTATTTGTATAGTACTTCACTACTTAGCCCCTCCTATAATGAATGCAAGGCAGCATGCCGAGCTCTACCCTCGTGGGAGCTCATTTTTATCCACATGCTTGATCTTCAAATGATAATCAGCTTCATGATTTTCCCTATACCTACACAAAGAAACAAACGATGTTAGCATAAAAAAATATATGATGATGTTGATGTCTCTCTTTCAGCTCATGCACTAGTAGAATTTGAAAAATAAATGACTACATGACTAAAACTTTAAGTCACGTGACTAGAACTCTTAGTCACGTGACTAACACTAGTAGAATTTGGCAAATGAATGACTAATTTGATCATCATAAGTGACTAATTTGATCATTGGGTAAAATCACAACTAAATAATTGGTCAGACAAATAAAAATGACTAAATAAATGACTAATATCAGACAAATAAAAATGGCTAAATAAATGACTATTACTCCTCTATTCTTTTTTCTTTCAAATTTGATCATATTCCATAGAGCTTAAGCCCACCTCATGGGACCCCTACCTAAGCGGACCATTTGGTTGCCTAGGTTGCTTGGTGCACCAAAAATACCTATCGCATGGAATGCATTGCCTCTCGGTGTACACTCAAGGCCTTCACATATTTTATAAAAAAAACTAACATTTACATTCTTTAACTTTTATTACTCATTATGTTAATGAATCATTAATATTTTTAACTATGATTTGAAATTAGTTTGATTTTCCTATTGTGTTAGCATGTCAAATGTATCAAAGAGAAATTGTGGTCAATTTCACTAATAAAATATGATTTAAACAATCCAATTGCATTTTGAGGGCTATCTTGCAGACACTTTCATTTCAAAAGGTCAAGTAGTTATTTCTAGAAGCAATTAGATTCAATTTACATGGATCGTAGAAACGTAATGTCTGTAAAAGTAATTATTTCTAGAAGCAGTGCCTTAAAATTGTAAGGTCAAGTAGTTATTTTGAGAAGCAATTAGATTCAATTTACATGGATTGTAGAAATGTAATGGTCGAGTCTACTGAAAACAAAGTTTTTTCCCTTAAAAAAGAACATTTTTCCCTAAAAAATGAAGATTTTTCCCTAAAAATGAACATTGATGATTCGCTTCTATCTTCGCTTGTTGATATACTCGACCATCTTAATAATGCGAAATAGAAATAAGAATGATCACTTTCGGCACTACTACATACAAGGGGGATTTAAGACATTAATTTAAGACAAAATATTAATTTTGTCTTAAATATATATTTT
This sequence comes from Sequoia sempervirens, assembly GCA_007258455.2. NCBI lineage: Eukaryota > Viridiplantae > Streptophyta > Pinopsida > Cupressales > Cupressaceae > Sequoia > Sequoia sempervirens. The sequence continues at coordinate 135,528,435 of VDFB02000363.1, read as the reverse complement.
ATGTTTAAATTATATTTTTAATTTTCTAATTGTCTTCATTTAAGACAATAAAAAAAAAACCTTTCTAAAATTAAAAAAAAATTATTTCCCTCCCCTCAATTCATTTTCCCTCCCTTTTCACATGCATTTTTTTTTCCCTTACCCCTGTGTATACTCATTCATGGCTGCAGATTTTGTTGAAAAATCATGATAACTGTTAGGAAGGGATAGTCACACATTTAGAAGGGCATGGTGTCCCTCCTCATGGTTGTCCAAGGTCGAAGGTCAAATCTGGCATGCTGCGTTGAAGGAAAACCATATTTGAGTTAGAGTTTCCCATGGAAGCATCTTCAGTTAGGGTTTCCCTTGAAGTGGAAAGGTGAGAAAAGCTTTTGAGTTGTGCCGTGAAATTAAGCTCCTGCAATTTTAAACAATTTTCCAAGTATTGTCAATGTAAGTTTTGCTGTGAGTGTTTTTCCTATATTGTTTTGCTTGTAGGTATGTTGAACAAGTGTTGTTTGTGTTACAGAGGCCTACAAATCCCAGGAAGAGTGTGGTTGTGCATGCTTCAAATCCCTACTCCAGGTTAGTAATAGAGGAAGGGTATTTTAATATTTTATGGGCTTTCCTATTTTAATGAAAATTTAATGGGTGAAAGGTATCTTCAGGATCATTTATATTTTTTTTTGGCTATATTTTCAATATCTCCAATACCAATTTTTGGATGTAGATTTTTATTTTCTTCTTGTGTTTAGTGGTTTTACGTCTGAAATGTGAATTTTCTTTTCTTGTGATTGCCAAGTCTCCTAAATCTGAATTTTCTTGTGAAAGTGCTTCAATTTTGTTTGAGGCTTATATGGTTCCAAAGAGCTCAATCCTAGACTATAGCCCTTTGTTCATAGAAATATTTACTATCTTGATTTCCTTTTACAAAAAGAATCTTAGCCTTTGGAATGGACTTGTGGTTGGCTAAACATAGGCTTTCAGGAGTCTCAAAGGGTTTAAACTATCTTGATATGCATTAGAAAAAGTATTCTCCTTCATGCTATGTACTTGTTGATGAAGGCATATGGTCTCTGACACAAATTTATCCTGCATTCGCATTACCAAACCCTGATGATCCTCAAATCTCTGTATTAGATCTCGTTCTTGTGACCTCACTAGGGATTCAATCATCTTGAGCAACACTATTAGTTGTTTTACTTGACATTTTAGTGTATAGAAGATCTGGTTCGTGTGGTAAGCAACTTTGTCTCTTAATTGCTAAGTAATTTTTCAAGGTCGGTTATGTCCAACGTTTTTGTCTCAATTTTTAATAGTGCTCTTTTGTAGGAGTTTGTTCATTGATCTCCTGCAGCACTTAGTAGACAAGAGTGTACAAACCAATCTACTTTCTGAAGTATGTGATATATTGGAACTGTATAGTTTGTAATCTGGGCACTGTAACCAGGGTTAATGTATTTATAGTTTATACTAGAGCACATTATGCTTATGGGTGTTTACCTGTTCAAAGTCATTGTACAAATACAAGGGAGTATGGTTTTCACTGGTATGATTGGTGCCAAAGATACTTATCATTTCACATTTAAAAATAGTTGTGAATTTCCTTTGCTAGAAAATTGACCATGACACAAAAGAAAGAGATACTTATCTTTCAAAGTTAGAGTTTGAATGTTGAATTTCCTTGAATCTGTAATATGAATATTACAGATTTCTAGAATATCATAGATTAAGATATGTCACCACACCTAAAATATGCATGCCATTAATACAATTTGGGAAATTGACTGAAAAAGATAGATTTTTTATTAATATCATGACATAGAAAATCAAATCTGGCATGCTGGGTTGAAGGAAAACCATATTTGAGTTAGAGTTTCCCATGGAAGCATCTTCAGTTAGGGTTTCCCTTGAAGTGGAAAGGCGAGAAAAGCTTTTGAGTTGTGCCGTGAAATTAAGCTCCTGCAATTTTAAACAATTTTCCAAGTATTGTCAATGTAAGTTTTGCTGTGAGTGTTTTTCCTATATTGTTTTGCTTGTAGGTATGCTGAACAAGTGTTGTTTGTGTTACAGAGGCCTACAAATCCCAAGAAGAGTGTGGTTGTGCATGCTTCAAATCCCTGCTCCAGGTTAGTAATAGAGGAAGGGTATTTTAATATTTTATGGGCTTTCCTATTTTAATGAAAATTTAATGGGTGAAAGGTATCTTCAGGATCATTTATATTTTTTTTGGCTATATTTTCAATATTTCCAATACCAATTTTTGGATGTAGATTTTTATTTTCTTCTTGTGTTTAGTGGTTTTACGTCTGAAATGTGAATTTTCTTTTCTTGTGATTGCCGAGTCTCCTAAATCTGAATTTTCTTGTGAAAGTGCTTCAATTTTGTTTGAGGCTTATATGGTTCCAAAGAGCTCAATCCTAGACTATAGCCCTTTGTTCATAGAAATATTTACTGTCTTGATTTCCTTTTACAAAAAGAATCTTAGCCTTTGGAATGGACTTGTGGTTGGCTAAACATAGGCTTTCAGGAGTCTCAAAGGGTTTAAACTATCTTGATATGCATTAGAAAAAGTATTCTCCTTCATGCTATGTACTTGTTGATGAAGGCATATGGTCTCTGACACAAATTTATCCTGCATTCGCATTACCAAACCCTGATGATCCTCAAATCTCTGTATTAGATCTCGTTCTTGTGACCTCACTAGGGATTCAATCATCTTGAGCAACACTATTAGTTGTTTTACTTGACATTTTAGTGTATAGAAGATCTGGTCCGTGTGGTAAGCAGCTTTGTCTCTTAATTGCTAAGTAATTTTTCAAGGTCGGTTATGTCCAACATTTTTGTCTCAATTTTTAATAGTGCTCTCTTGTAGGAGTTTGTTCATTGATCTCCTGCAACACTTAGTAGACAAGAGTGTACAAACCAATCTACTTTCTGAAGTATGTGATATATTGGAACTGTATAGTTTGTAATCTGGGCACTGTAACCAGGGTTAATGTATTTATAGTTTATACTAGAGCACATTATGCTTATGGGTGTTTACCTGTTCAAAGTCATTGTACAAATACAGGGGAGTATGGTTTTCACTGGTATGATTGGTGCCAAAGATACTTATCATTTCACATTTAAAAATAGTTGTGAATTTCCTTTGCTAGAAAATTGACCATGACACAAAAGAAAGAGATACTTATCTTTCAAAGTTAGAGTTTGAATGTTGAATTTCCTTGAATCTGTAATATGAATATTACAGATTTCTAGAATATCATAGATTAAGATATGTCACCACACCTAAAATATGCATGCCATTAATACAATTTGGGAAATTGACTGAAAAAGATAGATTTTTTATTAATATCATGACATAGAAAATCAAATCTGGCATGCTGGGTTGAAGGAAAACCATATTTGAGTTAGAGTTTCCCATGGAAGCATCTTCAGTTAGGGTTTCCCTTGAAGTGGAAAAGCTTTTGAGTTGTGCCGTGAAATTAAGCTCCTGCAATTTTAAACAATTTTCCAAGTATTGTCAATGTAAGTTTTGCTGTGAGTGTTTTTCCTATATTGTTTTGGTAGGTATGCTGAACAAGTGTTGTTTGTGTTACAGAGGCCTACAAATCCCAAGAAGAGTGTGGTTGTGCATGCTTCAAATCCCTGCTCCAGGTTAGTAATAGAGGAAGGGTATTTTAATATTTTATGGGCTTTCCTATTTTAATGAAAATTTAATGGGTGAAAGGTATCTTCAGGATCATTTATATTTTTTTTTGGCTATATTTTCAATATCTCCAATACCAATTTTTGGATGTAGATTTTTATTTTCTTCTTGTGTTTAGTGGTTTTACGTCTGAAATGTGAATTTTCTTTTCTTGTGATTGCCGAGTCTCCTAAATCTGAATTTTCTTGTGAAAGTGCTTCAATTTTGTTTGAGGCTTATATGGTTCCAAAGAGCTCAATCCTAGACTATAGCCCTTTGTTCATAGAAATATTTACTGTCTTGATTTCCTTTTACAAAAAGAATCTTAGCCTTTGGAATGGACTTGTGGTTGGCTAAACATAGGCTTTCAGGAGTCTCAAAGGGTTTAAACTATCTTGATATGCATTAGAAAAAGTATTCTCCTTCATGCTATGTACTTGTTGATGAAGGCATATAGTCTCTGACACAAATTTATCCTGCATTCGCATTACCAAACCCTGATGATCCTCAAATCTCTGTATTAGATCTCGTTCTTGTGACCTCACTAGGGATTCAATCATCTTGAGCAACACTATTAGTTGTTTTACTTGACATTTTAGTGTATAGAAGATCTGGTCCGTGTGGTAAGCAGCTTTGTCTCTTAATTGCTAAGTAATTTTTCAAGGTCGGTTATGTCCAACATTTTTGTCTCAATTTTTAATAGTGCTCTCTTGTAGGAGTTTGTTCATTGATCTCCTGCAACACTTAGTAGACAAGAGTGTACAAACCAATCTACTTTCTGAAGTATGTGATATATTGGAACTGTATAGTTTGTAATCTGGGCACTGTAACCAGGGTTAATGTATTTATAGTTTATGCTAGAGCACATTATGCTTATGGGTGTTTACCTGTTCAAAGTCATTGTACAAATACAGGGGAGTATGGTTTTTACTGGTATGATTGGTGCCAAAGATACTTATCATTTCACATTTAAAAATAGTTGTGAATTTCCTTTGCTAGAAAATTGACCATGACACAAAAGAAAGAGATACTTATCTTTCAAAGTTAGAGTTTGAATGTTGAATTTCCTTGAATCTGTAATATGAATATTACAGATTTCTAGAATATTATAGATTAAGATATGTCACCACACCTAAAATATGCATGCCATTAATACAATTTGGGAAATTGACTGAAAAAGATAGATTTTTTATTAATATCATGACATAGAAAATGTGTGTTCTCCTCAATTGGTCTTGTATTATCATTAATGAAAAAACATAGTTGCAGGGTTTTATACTGTAACACGCAAGTGTGTTTGATTGCAAATCTTGCATGAATGATTGTATATCTGGATGCATTAATTTGGAAGAAATTATGCTTAAGTAGATTCAAATTCTAGTTATTGATGTAAGGAGAACTGATATTCGTAGTTGGTTTGAATGGATGTGTATTATATAGTAAACTATAATCATAAACAAAAAATATTTCCCCGCAATAACACAAAAGGTTGTATGTCATGACATGCTTAATTTTGACTAAAAGGGTATGTTGCTTCTATGATGATAGTTGTCAATGCAAAAAAGTCATCAGTAAATTGTAGATATGTTTGGGCTTCAAATGGAGGAGTTTTTTGCAAATCAAGTAGTCAATTATGTCACTTTGTAGCCTGTAACACTCTACTAGGTAAGGGACAATAGACCACCTTGTTTCAGATTTGTAGTTGAATGAAATGGCTCAGTAGGCAATTCATCAAGTAGAACCAAGATTATTGCAGTTATATCAGAATTGCCCATATTATCAATTCTCTGAGGATCAAAATGCATGTTTTGATATATCTGAGTAATGAGACACCAATTATATCAGTCAAAATAATTTTCAATGTCAAACGTATTTAGTAATACTTTTTGTCTACAAATATTTATTCAATGATCTCTCGTGCTATATGAATACCATCTAGAATCGGATGTCCTTTGACAAAAACTCCCCGATGAAGTGATATTACTTGAAGAGTGTTGGCCACGATATGCTAGAACTTCCCACGATGTTGCATCAAGTCCTTTACGACACTACTTTTGTCTGCATGAGATTTCTTTGATATGATTTAAATCTTCTTGTCTAATCACATGCCTTTGCAAGAATTTATTGGTCTTGGCCATATAGTAGATGATCAATCAACTGGAATGGCCCAATTATTTTCTCATTATTCATTTTGATTTTCTATTGATGTTTCTCTAAATATTGTCCAAGAAAATAATCACCAATTTCCCTCTTCCATATTGGTGGTTTAAGTTTAACGAAGAAACTAAGCATTGAAACTTGTATTAGTGTTTGTTGATTGGATCTTTGGATGGCACACATCATACCAAGCCTTTTCATTATGTTTAACTACAATCTTATTAAGAATTTTAGAAGCTCTCTTTAAAAATCCAAAGATAGCTAGCTTATTCACTGCTTCTTAAGCTATAACACAATCACTTTCAAACTACAAAATATCAACATGGAGATGTAGTCATTTGTTCCAATTTTGAAATGCAATAATAACACATTATAGTAAACTAATTTTTCCTTGATGCTTTGAAGGCCATCTAAACCAAGTAATCAAATTATGTCATTTGATTCTTTTGTATCTATGAATATAAGAAATAAAAAAATCTGATCATGTCATTCATTCTGACATGTATATCAACCACTATAAAGTTTTTGGGATTTGTATTTGAAAATTTTGAATGTTCTTTTTCTATTTGCAGTTTACCGACTCTACTATGTAAGGCAGAGAGAACTTGAATTCAATTTTTATATGACTAATTTTTTTCATTATATAAATTAGTTATCATATGTGATGTATAGCTTTTCATACTAAGCAGTCTCTGTATAGCTTTTCATGCTGGAAAATTTCTTTCTTTTGATGTGTTTGTTATGCAAATTTTATAGCTGATGGATATTCTTCTTACTTGAGAAAAATATCTAACACCTCTGATTATATTGATAGATAATGCATACCACACTGGGAGATATACACCTGTAGTTGTATCCTGAAGAGTTCCCTAAGACGGTTGGGAACTTCACTACACATTACAGAAATGGGTATTATGACAATCTAATTTTCCATCGAGTTATTAAAGGGTTTATGTTCCAAATAGGTGATCCTCTTGGAGATGGTACAGGTGGCCAGTCCATCTGGGGAAGCGAATTTGAGGATGAATTTCATAAAAGGTAATGACATTGTGTTACATTTCTATTCAAGGAAATTTACATAGAATTTGGCTCCTCTAAAATTGTTGAATTTTCCATAGTTGATTTTTTCAACTATAATTTGACTATTGATTGAAAACTATAATGTAGTATTACATAAGAATACATGATATCCTAAAGAAAATCATAAACCCCTACCATTCATGTTGTACAGTTTTCACACACACGCCTCGTTGAAGGCAGGGACCCTCTTTCTCTTCGGTTTTGGCATTTTGGCCCTTTCATTTTGAAGTTTTTTCTTACTTTGGCATGTGCTTAAATGTTTATTCTGATTGCCTAAGTGTTTCCCCAGGTTATTCATTGAAAATCTTAAGTTTCGGATGGATTTCGGGCTTTTGCTCGGATTCGGGATTTTCCACCCTGGTCGGATTTTCCCGGATCCCGTTTGGACTCCGGCTGGACCCTGTTGTTTGGGGATTTTTGGTCTTTGTGGATTTCCGCATGGGCTAGATTTTTCTGGATTCCACCCTGACATCGGATTCTAGGTTTCTTTACTGTCTTATTGATTGCATTAATGACTCTGTGCTTGCTTTGAAGGATGTATTTTACTTGATTTCTAGGATCTTTTATGCCATCATGCTTATTTTTTGCCATCGTTTGAGTTGAGGACTACATCCTTAGAGCTGGTTCTTTGGGCTTTTGATTCAATTTGGTACATTTGGGCTTGAATTGATCCTTTAGTGGCGATTACTTGTGCATTCCTGCATCTGTCTTTGTGGACGCCATTGAGCTTCGCGTTTGCTATTTCTGGGATCAATTCCTATGTCATAATGGTATGTTTGTATTGCCCTGCCTTTGATTGAGAATTATTGATGATTGTGGGTAGCATGTTGATGGTACGAGAGCTTCTAAGACTTGAATTCCTAAATATTTTATCATTTCATGCTAGGGTTGTTCAGCATTGTGTTATTTGTGATCTCCTAGGTGAGTTTTGAGCTCATTTTTCTATATGCACTTTGATGAATCTTTCCTGAGAGTAATTAGTAAACCCTAGTAATGACTTGACAGTTGAAATGGTTGAGTTCTAAGCTTTCCTATGTGCTAATGGTGGGTGTATAGGGTTTAAACCTAGGGCATCACCATTCATCTTTAATTTTCTCTCAAACAGGCCTAGAACGCAAAGAAAATATTTTGAAGGTCCATCCATAACTTTCCCTAAGTTTAAATCATTGAAAGTCATGATTAATGAGATGCTGTGTGTGAAATTGTGATTTCATGTTCCAATTCAGCTTTTGGCCTCAGTCCAGGATTTCTCGTTCCTTCGCGATAATCCATCTCTAGCAGATCTTCTCAAAATTTGGTGAGGTGCAATAAAATTATCACTATCATACGCCTTTGGCAAGACAAACATTTGTCGGCAAAAGGTCACAGCGGGCTCCATTGGTCATACCGATGTTCTTTTCCATCACTAGGACTTTCATCCTTTGGTGAGACCTTTCATCAAATGCATTTCACTCTCTTCAAGCTCCCTTCAAAGTTGGGTAGACTCTGCTTGGTCGGTGAGACCTTTCTTCGAGCTCACAACTCTTACCGATATCCTTTGCTTTCGCTGAGACTACCAGCAGTCGCCGAGACTTCATGGCGAAGCCTTCCTTTCTTGGCGAGCTTAGATCTTCTTTCAGGGAGACCACATGTTGTCGGCCAGAGGTTATACAAATGAGACGAGCCTCATCGGCGAAACATTCCGCAGTCTACAGGACCTTTGGCCGAATTCAAAACCTATTGCCGAAACATCCTTTTGCTTTGATAAGGCTCCCCTTCGTCGGTGAGACGTTACACCGAAACCACCTAATTTTAGCGAAACTTCATCTGATGACATCACAACTTTGTTGAGACCTCATATCGAAAAACTTTAGTATGGCTGAAGTGTTTGATTGGACCCCGAAGTCGGTGAGACAAAAAAGCATTCACCAAGACCTTACCCTGACTGCCCTTCGGTCATATTGATATGTTTGTTGTATCGCCAGTCGACAAGACATGCCCCACTCAGTGTGACCTCATTCCGAATAAAATTTGTTTGACCGAAGTGCATGCTTTTGCGCTGATTGGTTTGGAGTTTTTCTCTATCTGCGGAATTCTTTCGAGTCCAGATTTCTCTAAAATCTGGTATTTCTCTAATTTTTCAAAGTCTCTTATCTGTCTCATTCTTTGCGGGAACCCGTCCCTCATGGATTTTCCCAAAATTTGGTGAAATATAAAGGAACATGAGAAAAATGGATTTGTTTATGATTTGCGATGCATTTAATGATTATTTCATGTCATATTTGGATTTCCCATGTAGTTTATTGATTGATAATGATCTAGTTTAATGGTTAAGTAGGTGTTTCCTAGTTATTCTGTTGGAATCCGATCAGTCTGGAATTCCCCAAAATTCCTCTCTGGCTCAGATTCCGCAGATGGTCTTGAAACCCAAAATTTGTTGTGATCATTTCATATGAGATTTAATGACACTCTAGCTATATGAGATGCATTCTAATGATGTATTGATGAACCAACCTTGCTCTCCTATGGTTTTTATTGTGATTTTCTTGATGGATGCAGGCTGAATCTAGTAGGGTAGCAGAGGGATCCTCAATTTCTGAGGCAGAGAAAATTAAGATGGACGTCAAAAGTAAGATCCCTGAAAGCAAGATCACATCAGTTTGGTCAGAGGTGATTGCTATGAATGTGGGACAATGGGACTACGAAGAGTTCAAGGAAAGAATGACAGCTAAAGATCTTCCTTTGGTGGCCAGAAGGATGAAGGAGTCAGGTTTGGCACATGTGGCTGGTTTCCCTTCAATGGTGCAGTGTTATGAGCTCGTCCTTGAATGTGCCAGACATTACGACCAGGGTACACAAAAGATTATCAGTCCTCGAGGGAGAGTGATAGCAAACCTCAACCCTGTCTCTATTGCTTAGACTTTTGATATGCCAGATAGATCTCACATGGTGGCATTTGACATGGTGTCCGCCAAGGAATTCTATGAGGAGCAAACTATTAAATCTCAACAATTCATCAACTCTTGGCTGGAAAAGCCTAAGTCACACTATTCCAAATTGCCCAAGCAGCTATTCAAGGTAAATTTCAAGGAGTACTATGATGCTATTACATTACTCAGCATGGTGGTTGGATTGAGGAATGCAGGAGTGTTTGAGAATTGGATGTGCCATGCCATTGTGAGGATGGAGCAAGAATTGATTGATTATCATTGGGCTGGTTTGATTAGTAGAATACTCGATGAACAGTTATCCAATGTGTTGCAGACCAAGACTTTCACAATGACTTCATATCTAGTCTATGCACTTGCAAGATTCCATCCCTAAAAAGGATTGGATACCAAGGGAATTTTTGGACAGGATGTTATTTATGAAGTTTTCCCTCAATTGCATTTGGGAGGTTCAAACTATAGGAGGGAAAATGATGCATTTACCATGTATATCACTAGAATGCTTCAGGAAGAAGAGCATGTCAGGATTTCAGAGCTAGCTGAGGAGCTCATCAAGAAGTATGGAGCTTGGTTTATACAGTTCCCAACTTTCTCCTACATCTGGATTGATGGTTGCCAAAGGGCCCCATACAGACTTCCAAGGTATCCCACTGATCATATTATATTGTTGGAAGTAACTAGACAGATTTGTGACTTTGATGCTATTGTCAAGAAAGACAAACACAAGATGGGATTTGGTGGGGATTTTCCCTAAGGATTGGCCCTGGAGAAGCATGTCCTTCCATTATTTCTACCCAAGCTTTAGAGGAAGAAATGAATACCCTCAGTCTATCTTTTCATTCTAGGAGATCAAGGTTTGATATCACAGGCGAAGCTCAAAAGAAGGCCAGTAGATAATTTAGCCATAGGGTTAATCTGGAAGACTATTGGGCCAATTGTAGTGATGAGTACAAGGTCAGAAAGAGGAAATTCTCTCAGCTTCCAGTGGATGCAGTCCATTTGTATAATGTAAGGGTAGTTCCTGATCAATTGGAGGATGATGGGAATTTAATTCAAGATCATGCCTATGAAGCGGTAAAGGATAGGCCAATTGGTGATGTAGACTAGTTAGAGGAGGAGAAAATAGAATTGAAACCATTGATGGATCCAGTTATCAAAGTTACCAAGATATGGCTCAAGCATAAGCTATGGGAGCTGGAAAATAATGGTGTACAGTGCACCTACGTGCTAATGGAGATTTGGATCCCCACTCCACCTCTGAAGAATCTACTGAGAAAGATCCTAAGGGCAAGGGTAAGTTGGATTCTCCTTTTAAAATCAAAATTAAAGGTGTTCAAGAAGGAGAGATCCAAGAGATAGAAAACTTGAGAAAGACAAAGGCAAAGAAGAGGACAAGGACTAAGAAGTCTGAGCAGAGTTCTAAGGCTGATGATCCTATACCCAAAAGGAAGAAAATCATAAAATTGTTAGAGAAGGCTAGTTCTAGGGTTGGAGGGGAAGAAGTTGCCCCACTAGTGGTAAATGTTGAAAGTTCAGGGGAGAAGTCCAAAGTATATACAAGGAGGTCTAAGAATCCTTCTCCCAGGGATAGTGTACCTAAGGCTGACCTTCCTCCGGTGGTTTTTCATGACGTGCAACATGATGATGTTCCTGCCACTCATGAAACTCAAAGTGAACTGGGTGAGGAGGAAAAGGTTGAGGATCATCTAGATATTGAAGGTGAAGAGTTCCATGAAGGAAAACTTTACAGTGCAGAGGATGAAATTGAAAAGGTAATTCAATCTCCCTTGGTTGCATAGGCAGGATCACCGGTCACAAATGAAGAAGTTGAATCTCCTCCAAGGGAAGAAGAGGCAGAAAAGATCCCATCACCTGAACATGAGGAAGAACACATCGAAGAGAAAAGGAATAAGGATGAGACTCCTGAGAAATAGAAGTTGGGAGAGGGAGTACCTAAAGGTCAACAAGAAGAGGAAAAACAGGCTGAGGTGCAATTGGAGTCCAGTGTCCCTGAATGGCTTGACAGAGAAATAAAGAGAAAACAAGTAGTAGTGGAGGACACACCACCGAATTGGGATGCACTACTAGCCAAGATTGGAAAAGACAAAGGTAAAAAGAAGGCTAGAGTGATCTCGAGGGTTGAAAGAGATGAGGTGCATAAAAAAATTGTTCATATTTCCATCCCTACTCCAGATAAAAATAGAGACGATGTGGCTGGAAAAGATTATAATGTGTAGACTTTCAATCTTGGGCCTACATCTGTTGAGCAAGATATTGAGGATTACCAGGATTCTAGTGTAGTTATTGTGAGTAGATTGAGGAAAGAAATGAAGACCAAGTAGGAGCTAAGGAAATAAAATGAAAATCTCAAGAAATGCTTGGAGGAATTAATGAAACCACTGCATTCCATTAACCCTTCTTCCTCTGCTGCGAATCCTTTACCTCAAGAGACCATCACTGAGCTAGAAAAGATGAAAGCTTCCACCCTTGCAACTACGAATTGGTTGAAAGGGGTGAAAATAAAGGGTGATGAAGCTATTAAGGAAATTCTGTCAACTGGGAAAGATGCTGCAAGGATGATGGATTGGATGAAGCAGGTGTTAGCACAAGATAAAGGGGACACGGATCTCCTTCTGTAGAAAACTAGAACTATCATGGAGTACACCAAGGAAAGGTTGGTAAGTAATGGAATTCTTCCTTCCTCCAGAGCTTCTGAACCATGGGAGTGGTTTGAAGCATTGCAAATCAGGAGGAAAGTGTTGAAAAAGATTTACAAACAAGGGAAGCGGATTAATGACACCCTAACTGGGGTTTACAATGGTTCCATTGCCTTCTTTGAAATTATGATGGGAAGAAGGAAGATCACGCCCAAGTACTTGAACTTGGACCAGTTGAGGAAGTGGTGGCATGATGTTTATGCCCCAGCTAATGATGATTCTGTTTCTGAGCACTAGTTGGATGATGCGGCCACCTACCTCGTAGTTATTGATAAGCATATGACATATAAGTTGGATTGGGATAAGTCAGTCAAACGGTCAAGAGAAGAGATTGCATCCATTGAAAATTGACTTAGGGTTTTTCCTTTGCCACCAGTGGCTAACTTGGATGGGACACTTTTGAAAGTTCATGAAATGTTAGGTCGAAGTAAGGACAATAGGGAGGGGAGTTAATGATAGGCTGCGACGTGATTTGTGCTTCCCTATTATCTTCCCGTGCATTGGTTCGAACTACATTGTGGATCCCACACCGACTTGGATGGAACGTGCACTTAATGCTTGTTTGACCAGTTTTGAGCCTCTCTTGGCCAGGTTGATGTGCCATTAATGCTATGAAACTCTTGCTGGGCCGACGGGTTTCTGAGGGGATTCTATATATTTGGCATTTTACCTCTCTTGTAAAGTGTTAGAAAGTTAGTTAAAATTTCAAAAGATAGAAGTAGAATAGAGCAAGGTAGTTAGAGGCGAATTAAGTAGAGCTAGGGTTAGCGAATAGTTTTTCTCAAGAAAATATTGTAACAAAAAGCTGGAATTGTTGCTATAGTGGATAATTTGAAGCAAGTAATGACATTGTGATTTGGTGCCATACTTGTGTTCTTTATCTTGCATGGTTCTTGTTTTTCCATCTTTAAAATTGCTTTGAGTTGGTTAATATTTAGATTAGATTTGATTCAATAATGTTTGTGATTTGATACTTGAATGTTGCAGCAATCTCCCAGTCCATACTTTTCATAGCCAACTGATTGTTAGTTGCTTTGCAAAGTTAGCCTGTACTTTATATTCATTGTACCTAGTTCGATTATGAGGGTTTATTCATTCTAGTTGCAATAGGATTGTCTGAATGAATGTTCATGATTTGAAAATCTTACTACCTTAGAAGATTGTACGGTTTCTATAAGATTGCAAATTCATCTAGGTCAAGTAGGAATTCATTTTGAGGGATTGGTCCATTTTAGTGTTTATCATTTGCATTGTTGATCTTAGGAGTAGTATTAGATTTAGAGATCTCTTTGAAACCCTTATCTTTTTCTATTTCTTTGATTATTGGGTTAGGTTTTGAGTTAAAGTATCATTATATTGCTAGATCTGATAAATCAAGATCCAGTATCTTGCTTGTAGTAAGGTCCCTTTGTGATTATCAACATTTTCACATTTATAACTGAGTTGTTTATGCATTGTCAAGACTTGACATTAGAGACCTTGGGGTTATCTCTTGAGGCTTGCTGATAGAGATTTACTTTCAAGAGAGATAGGATTTTATATTATGTTTGAGTTGTTCTTGTGCAAAAAACACCATCAACAATTCCTTCTTATATAAAGGAACTCATATCAATCCAAGCATTATTGCTTATGAACCACACATACGATCTTATAGTGCCACATCCTTTGTGCCATGCATTCTTAGGGCCTACAGTATACATTCCTTATCTAACACCATAGAGGTCTGTACCTCAGTACAAAATTCACTTTGGACTGTAAGGTCCATTCTCTTATTGAAAAGCATGCAACCTTGTACAGTAAATACTCTTGTATCTTTCAAAGTTAGAGTTTGAATGATGAATTTCCTTGGAACTGTAAATAAGTCTTTTGTCAGCCTGTTAAAAGAAGTCTTTTGTTAGTCTTTTGAATGCTGAATGTATATTCATATTAATGTTACAATTTTATTTTGTGTCATGGTCAATTTTGTAGTTGCTAGCAAGGGGCCAATCTTTCAGAATTTGTTAGTTGTGAATTTTGAAGAATGTTCTTGCATTGTAGCATGCATTTTATAACAACTTGATTTGTGTTCTCTTTCTAAAAGGGAATAGGCCCCAGTTTCTTTACATTTAACTTTCTTCCTTTATAAATATTGTAACTTTTTAGACCAATGTTTGTTACTTTAGAGGCTAGGACTCTAGAGTTGGTTGCCATGAAATTTTAGAAAGTGTTGTAAATGATTGAGATAAATAACAAAAGCTGCATCCACTTTCTTTTTATGGCATTAACAATTTCATAGTTGCTAGGAAGTGGGCAATCTTTAAGAATTTGTTTGTAGTGAATTTCAAAGAATTTTATTGCATTGTAGCATGCATTCTATAAAACATTACTCTATGTTCTATTGCTAAATAGGAACAGGTCCCAGCTTCTTTATTTTTTTAACTTTCTTCCTTTGTAACTGTAAATCATTGTAACTTTTCAGACCTAAGTTTGTTACTTCAAAGTCTAGAGTATGTTTCCATGAAATTTCAGAAAAGTAAAGTTTTGTAAATGACCAAGATAGACCCTTGGGAAAATGCTTTATGCTTTACCTTTGTCTGGTGTGTATTTATTACACTTGGTTGTATGGATATGTGAATAACCATATTTATTTTATCTTTCCTTGTCCATGAGTGTGATTTTTTGAAGGTTCTACTCATACAAATGAAATTCATAAATGCATCTAGATCTCATTCTTTTTCTAACAGAAGATATTAGGCTCCCTAAGATAGACATGTTACATGCACACATTGACGGTTCTGCTTGCTTATTTCTCATGTATGTAAACATATTTAATGTGAAATAAATCACTGAGACTTTCTTATATTATTTGTTCTAATTTTTCAACCAGGGATCTTTTGTAATGAAAATCAAAGGTCCAGATGGATGGTCATGGAAACCAGATCAGGCAATGTTTACCTTTTTTTCTTTCCAACTTTGTCCTTGAGACTTGTATAAATGTGTTTGATTTAGTGAATGTTGAAAGTTATGAAATCTTTGCTTCTTATGTAACTCCTACAGTTTTCAGCATATATATTTTTGAACATTTTAATCTTTTCATTTTCACATTATTTCTCATATGGATTTGTATTTCAAACATTTGAACAATAAAACAGACAAATATTGAATGAAATGCTTAATGATAAGTATTTTCATTAGTGATTGAATCCTATAAGTATAGATAAATATATGTTTGAACTTTCTTTAGTAGTCATAACTGAGCAATTCATGGATTGTGTCTTGATGGACGTAACTATTTATTTATTCTATATCCCAACCTCTAAGGGATGGTTGTGATTAGTTCAACTTAAAACTTGAAGTAGATTTTTGAAATCCTAGAAAATATGAAAAAGAAATAGTACAAAAATTTGAAAATAAACAAGGAATATGAGACACTCTAGAAATATATAACTATATAATGCTACTTGAACTAGTACAATGCCTAAGATATATGTTGTGTAAGCGAAGTATGAAACTACTGGAAATTAGAGTAGTATAGAGTCCTAAACTTCTGAAAACATAAATAAACTTCTGGATTGAAAACAAAAAGTTGTAGTTGCAACAATAACATTAATGGAAATAGAAAATTAGTACATGATCTGTAATTGCTTGTAAAAACTATGATTTGTGGATTACAAATCACCAAAATCTTATCATGTTCTATTTTGGAACTGTTTACTTACTCTTTCGAAGCTAAACTATGTTCACATAGGTTGGAAATTAATGCAAAACACGGTTATACACAAACATACACTTCAGTTTTCATATGGGAAATTCCCTACCTTGAGGTGAAAACATGGCTTGGTAGGTGCCAATAACATTTCTACCTTATGTATTTCTACCATTGGTAGGGTTGGGATGATCGCTTATGTGATTAGGTGTAATCCTTGTGTCACAATGATTTCCTAACCTTGGCCAACAGGTGCACGCTTGCTTGTTGAAATTCTTCACAACTTCTCTAATATCGTGATCCCATGAATCACATTATGAGTCAAGGCCATGCCTCTCCTAAATTGAAAGACATGGATGCCCACACCAATTGACTACCCATACATCAACACCCATACCCTCACACTAGTGTAGAAAAGATTCAAATTTCAGGGTCTCTTTTTCCATTCATGTATTCCAAATTACTAACACATAAGTTGTCATAACCCTGATGACCAACAATGGGAATTTGGCCCTATTTTCATGGATCTTTTTGAACTCTTCTTGGTCTCTATCTGAGAAATATGTAGCCTTGGTAACTGCTAATTTTCTTTGGTGTATAAATTACAGGGATGGTAAGCATGAAAATAGTTCTGGCTTTCAAACTTCACTTGTCTCTATGTGTGAATCAGATGGACCTTAAATATTTTCAAACTCTGGAACTTTTGAAGTTCATTACAAGTCCCATACCTCGTGAACTTAGCAACAATCTTCATAAACTATAGACCATTTATTTCTTCCTGAGATTTATTACTGCATTAAATACTTTAGAACTTTAGTTCCTGTTCTTTAATATCCAGTGTATATGAAGTATTGCATTCTTAGATTCTGAGATTTCTCTCTGCACCTGTCAATGGTTCAAGACTTTGTTTTGTTTATTATATGTATGTTACATGGTTTTTTGAACTTAATTCTTGTTTTTAGGCTCTAATCCTACCAGTGCCATGTTCTGTTTGTTTCAACTTTCATCCTTTGTAGTGGAGATAACAACTTGAATAACCCTGCAAGATATGGTTCCTAGATTTGGATGCTGTTGTTTAATCTTTTTTGATGAGAAAACATCATGTGCCTCTTGAAACTTCTTTAGGTTTTATACTAATTCTGCTATATTTAGCTTTGGTGATGGAAAAGTCAGCAGTTGTGTGGGGATCAAGAATAGCATCAGTCCTCACCTTAGGACTTCTTGAATCAAACTCAGGGATACTCTGATTTTTCTCTTGCAACTTTCCTTTCAATTCTATAATTTTTGTCTTGAGAGTTACAATATTCATTTTGGTTTTTTCATAGTTGATGTGAATCTCGCTTTGTCATTTGGATGACATCATCTCTATATCTTTTTGTATATTGGCCAAATCATTACGAGGCAAGTTTTGGAACTAGAGAAACCTCTTGATGTCCAAATATTTGTCAAAGTGAGTTTGAAAGGTAGATCTTGAAAGCAATAAATAACCACCAAATGGCAGCACAAATAGCTAGTACCACATTACATATACAACACATAGCACTTCCTTGTTATATGCTTACCCTTACTGGGCAATAATGAAGAAACCATTAATGATATTCCCCATATACAAGTTTGATGTCACTTCAACACACCATGCAATCCCAAGACAAGGCTTCCTTAACTTGTAATAATGACTTATCACAACACAATAAAACTAATTACATCATAGAGGATGGTCATGCAATCAGAGATTAGGAATCATTTCCTAATCCTTGGATTTTTTATTTTCAAATATAGGAAAATCTATTGGTTGGGTGCCTTTATTGTTTGGACAATCTACTAAGGAATTTTGTTCTATATGGCAGTGAGTTATAGCTACTTTATTAAATTTATCTTTCTATTTTAAGATTTTTTTAAAATGGCCTCGAGCTTTAAATTGGGACAATATTGCTTACTCACTACTTACAACACTATTTTTTATTTTCCTTCTATCTCTAAGATCCGATGACCATCCACATGTGTTGCTTGTATACCTACAGAAAGGGACTCCCATTGCTCTTCATTGTTTGTTGACCCCGTCGGTACATCCAGGAGAGTCCTTTGGAAGTATGCCTGACAGAGTGTTCTTACGCCAATATTTGTGTTGTGAGTTGCTTTCATCGGTCTATCAATGGAGCTATGAGGGGAGTTCCCCTGATGTAGTAATGTTAGGCCGATAGTGTTACTAATGTGTGAAGTATGTGCAACCCTCATCCACTAAACCTGCATGACCGCATGCACCTAGAACCCAAGCAAAGCTTACAATGCTAGGATGTGTTCCAGAGTGCTTCATTAATTCAAATATTTTGAGAGGTTCCTTGAAAAATCCATTTTGTGCACATTTTGCAATCAATCATTTCATTCCATGAGATGACATCTCTTTGAGGCAATCTGTCAAAAAATTCAGGGGTTTTGTCTACGATTCCACATCTTGCATATATTTCTACCAGAGCATATCTAACTATAACATCTGACAAAAATTCCCCTACCATTATGCTTTGGTGCATGTTCATAGCCTGTCCCAAAGCTCCCATTTTGGCATAGGCAAGGAGGACTCTGGCAAAAAAATTGGCTTTATACCTGCCAATTGCATTCATTTGAAAGTTTCAAAAGCCTTTTCAACAAACAATTTTCTGCAAAACCTGATATCATTGCATTCCATGAGATGACATCTCTTTGAGACATTCTGTCAAATAGTTCACGTGCCTTGCCTGTGCTTCCACATTTTGCATGCATATCTACCAGAGCATTTCCAACCATAATATCTAACAAAAATCCACCTTTTGTTATGCTTTGATGGATGTAAATACCCTGTCCAAAGCTCCCATTTTATTACAAGCACGGAGTATGTTGGCAAAGGTTGTGGAATCTAGCTTTACACTTTCCAATTGCATTTGCTTGAAAGTTTCTAAAGCCTTTTCAACAAATCCATTTTGTGCATATCCTGCAATATTGCAATCCATAGACCACATTTCTTATAGGGATACTATCGTGTATTGTTTATGCATTGATGGATATTCATATCTTGTTTCAAAGCTCCCATTTTGGCACAGGGAGGGAGGATGTTGGCAAAGGTTGTGGAATTTGGCTTTACACCTGCGAATTGTATTCACTTGAAAGTTTTTAAAGCCTTTCCACCAAATTCATTTTGTGCATATATATTGTAGATTCCTAAATTTTTTCACCTTAGCATTGTTGTAATCATCCCATTTAATCACCCTACTCTCATGCTATTGACTAACAGTCATTCCAATTGATCAAGTCTATCAAAATTTGTCAATTGACCAATGCAATTGTCAAGTTATTCTCATCGTCTTGTCACACCTTTGATTTATCAACTTTATGTTAATTTGTTTAGTAAATTAATTGATTACATTATATTATTCCCTCTAATATTACCCTATGTCTAATTAATTATCTCTAATTAATCCATGCACATATATCCAATTAAATAAAATAAATAATTCTAATTATCTTCACCCACATTTCATTTATCAATCAAAGTCAGTTTATGAATGAGTCAATTTCATGTTTTACTCATGTCAATTAGTTCTACTTTCCACTCATCAAACAAATTTTTAACTAATTGATTTATCGAGTTAACTCTTAAATCAATCAAATTAGTTGATTGAACAATCAATATAGTTGATAAGTAGGAGGTATTTTCCACAGCGTTTCAAATTATGATATTGCTATCAAAATTCAACCGTGCAGTTTTTTGAGTCAAACTCATTGACTCATGTTTCATGAGTAGTGGTTCACAAGAACCCATTTCTCATTATAATGAGTGGTACACTTGGCATTCATTGTGTCTAGGTGATTCTTACAAAGGTGAAACATTGGGTCTTCCTAGGAGGTCACCTATCCCAGTACTACTCCAACTCAAGCATGCTTAACCATGATAGCAATATAATAATCAAGTTAGTTAATTGGTCAGCTAGGTTCGTTGATTAATGTTTTTTGATGGATTTGTGGATGCTTAAATGCTATGCAAACTCTTTGATAATATGAAAATGATTTGATTCAAATATTCATAAATGGATCAAAGACTTTTTTAGAATGCTCCCCGAATTTTTGGAAGGAATGATGGATTTATAGATTTAAAGGAAAAAATATGAATGGCCAAGATTGATTTAATTGGTTTTGAGGATAAGCTATGATTTATAATTAACTATGATTAATTATTCAACTCAATTGACTGATTAGTCAACTAGCTTAATTGACCAGTCAACTAATTTGATTGAGAGTTAACTTGACAACTAATTAGTTAATTTGATTGATGAGTGAAAGATGGAATTGACTTACTTGACATGAGTGAAATGTGAGATTAACTTATTTTTTAATTTATTTTAATCCAAAAGAGTAGTCTTTTTTGAGCTCATGATATAGGGCTCTCAAGGTACAAATAAAAGATAGACTTGGTAGCTGATTTTCGTAAGGTTTACAACTTGTGTGTAGTCTATGCATTTCTTCTCTTGTTTTCCTTGCTATTTCTTTTTGTTGTGGTGAATTTTAAACTCAAGGATTCTATTGTTTATTGTACTTGACATGATGCTTAACTTGACTCTCAATAACCAAGGACATGAAAATTAGTGATAAAGTTTGAAGGGATGAAAGAGGGTAAGTGAATTTCATGCTGAATGATTCTCTTTCATTTTGCTAAATAAAAGATCGTCAATATGTTAATGAGTAAACAGAGACAAAAGAAAGCTGAGAGAGGAGAAGACTTGATTTTTGAGTTTTGTTATATGGCATTTGGTGTTGGGAAAGCATCTCTTATTGTACTAGGAAACTTGAGTCAAAATAGCAAGTTAGTTAATTTTGGTAATTTATTATGCTCAAGAAAATAATAATCTTGCCATGCATTGAATAACTGAAATCCTTTGTCAACTTTCACAGGTTGGAGGCGACACAGCGTCTTAGACAAATAACTCCATCAGATTTGGGTGGAAAGGCAGTGCAGTCACACAATACTGAGAACAAGCTTGATCAATGGTAAATGTATGTCATGTTTGCATGTTCCTGCCCACCAGATGATAGCGAGGATGGTGGATTTGCAGTTGATTTTTCCTTCACTAAGAGTTGGTTTTGAAGGGTAAATAGTAAGTAGAAACAACTTTAGCTGTATTATTGATTCAATGTATATTACCCTTCATCCATGCATATGAATCCATTTGGTTGTTACTTATGTTTATTCCTCTTTTTTCTATTCATGTCTATAAAAAAAATTAAAGTTGAATAAGCATACTTGAGAAATAGTTTTATTGTCACTGATAAGTGAATCTAACTAGCAAACTTGGAGGGGAAATCCAATCAATTCACTAGAAAAATAACATCCACTATGGATGGGAGAGGAGGAAAGGCCAAAAGAGAGTGGCTCTTAGGCCCAAGAGAAGGGTCAATAGTGAAAATATCAGACCTGGTTTTATATGGGTCTATCTTAGTTGTTATTTCTAGCCATTCATTAAAAAATCTATGGAATTATTTATTCACCTTCTAGTTTAAAGAACTGAATTCGTGATTGATATTGGTCTTTGCATGATTTATAGGATCAACATAAACTACTTCTGAATTACTTTTTCCTATAGGCATAAATAAAATTTGTTGCTTTCCTACCATCGTATATACTTAACACTCATTTTAGGTAAAATTAAGTTTTTTTATTTAATAATTTTCTATATATGACTATTGGTTATATATAGGTGCTCCATGAAACTCTTGAAAAAAAATTTAGCTTTCTTTATTGACAACATTTTTATGCCTTCTCCAGAATGCTTCTATTTTAGCTTTAGGCCATTCACACTTACAAGTTTGTGAAATCATGCTAGCTGAGCTTGCATCCTTTCTGGAGGAGGTGGTATTTGAAACAAAAACTAGGCCACAATGGAAGGTATGTTGCACTCATCTTTATTTTTGGTTTTCTTGTTGCTTATGAGCATAGTATAGAAATACCATGGTTGTAACTTTGTAGATTGCTCAGGAATAGTATTTCATTAATACTTATATTTTCTCTCAGAGTCCAAAGGTACATTGTGAAGACTCACAAGTACATTTTGCAAATGTATATTGAATGGTTGCAAAGAATGTATGGCCTAGCATGCTAATTCACAAACCTGTATTGCGTACACTCTTCTTTAAGTTCATTGAGCTCTTCTTTTTTCTTATGTTTAAATTAGCATTCTCCTATGGTGTTTTGTCATCTTTATGTGGTTTGAGGGCTCATCTTTGAGATAGCATCCCTGTATCACAAACTATACCAATTTCCAAGATTCATGCAACTTAGCTTCATTCAGACAACAAACATTAAGTACAGACATATATGCTTACTTTTGTTTGAGTTTTGACTAGTTTTAATTATTGAAACTATATATTTTTGGCTTACCTACTATGTAAATATAGTTTGTGTCAAATAATATATATATTTGGCTTCCTAGTTTTGATTATTACAGTCTTGTTCATTTTGATTCATTTAACAACATTGCTTGATCATTCTCATGAAGTAATATCTATCATGTATTGTAAAGAACCTCTTAACAAAATCCCTTAAAGCAATCATTGTTGCCAAGGCCTTTAACAAACTATAATAACTCTACAATTTTTGTATCATTTAATATAATTCCATTTGAAACATGTTTGTTTTATTTTTTAATCAAAACAAGAAGTTGATAAATTGAGGGTACCATAAAAATATGGATAGTAGGAATTTGAAAGGATTTAGATGTCATGATCATATTCATGAGGCTGCCAGTCTTCACAGTAGACGTAATATTTCGTTTTACATTGTGGAGAAAATGTCATCTATTGTGAATTTATTTGGAGTACCAGTTAAAAAATTCCAATATCTTGGTAGCCACAATTGATTTGAACTTTAGATATTGTAAATCATCCCTACCATCCTTATTTTTTGCTGAAATCATCTAAAATGAAGAAACTCTAAGAATTTTAATTTTATTTTATAGAGTTCCATTAATGTCTCCAACATAACCTTTGTGTGTATCCCCATGATTTCACAAAAGAAGCAGGCCATGCTGTCCCATAAAACACATAAAAATAAAAAAAAATCTGGTTATAGTTTCAACTTTTAACTTGTGCTTGATTTATGTAATATTAAATTCTTTTATCATAATTTGATTTTTTTTCCTTTATTGTTTTGTGTTGTCCTATATTGTCCTCTCTCTGCCACCCCCAAAAAGGTAGATATTATTCCTTTCTAATTGCATTAATTAGAAAATTTGAGGTTTGAGTGAATGCATATTAGAGGTAAGCTTTTGTATCAATAACATTAGGTTTCTTTAGGATTTAAATATTTTGAAAAGCATAATTCCTTCTAAATTCTTAACAAATTCTAATCCTCATTGGAATTGTTCAATTCTTAGTTGTATCCAATTGAAGATTGGTTGGTGGCATCATATTTTCCTTCCATGTTTGATCTGATTACAATTCAAATGGTTTTGAATCAACTTCTTCCCAATAGTTCTAGGTGACTATATTTTGGATATATGCTTCTATCTATAGTATAACCTCAAATCTCATTCATTTTTTGGTAGTTGACATCTTTTTTTCCCCTATCTACAATAGAGAATATAGTAAGTGTTACATATCATGTAATTTCAAATATTATTTTTACCTTCATTACCATTCTTTTGGGATCTTGGTTACTGTTTCTTTTTAAGTTTTGGGCAATTACTGGGTTTAGCAGGAACCTTGGTCAAACTAAGACCGGTATGGATTGTGTACTGATCTTTGTTTGGTTACAACTTGGATTTTCCTAGGGTTCTGCTTCATGCCTATGGATTTGGTACCTAACAAGTAGTTCGACCCTACAGTCGAACATTGACTATTGTCCATGAGGCCACCTTGGAAGATGTTGTCTATCCTGCAGAGATTGTTGGCAAGCAAGTTAGATACCGTGTTCATGGCTCCAAGATAATGAAGGTAAGATGATTGGTGATAAAGAAACCAACAAGATATGAAGATGAAGAGGTAAACGATCAAATTTTTTAAGGGGCGGTTCAATGGTAAGAGAAACAATGAAGTAATAGTTAACATGGTCATAGGATGATAGTAATCAAAATAAGGGTAGCCTACAGATGATTGGAGCTTTATCACAATCATAGACTGAAATTTTCTTTGTAAAGATGTATCATGTACTTATGCATTGCAAGGGTAAGGGACTGTAGGTTATGATATAAAAGAACAGTCATTCACAAATGACAGTTAGAGGATCAACAAGCATTACAAGGGTAAGGGACTGTAGGTTATGATATAAAAGAACAGTCACATTCCTATTCTTTTGTAAGTTGTTGAATATCATAAAGGAAAAGTTTTGGAGCAGATTTCAGCTAGTTCTTTTCTCTCTCAGCAATGTATTGTAATCTTTTCAAGTTCTTTCATGCTGGGATAGAAAATTGTAACTCCATTTTCAAGCTTACACAATTGAATGTAATATCTTTTTGATTAATAAAATAAGCTATTTTTACTGTCTCATTGTTGTTTTATTGTGAAAATATTTTAGATAGTTGATAAGTAATCTTTTCTATTAATGGAAATCGGTAAATAAAAATGACTAAATTAATGACTAAAGTAATGACTAAAGTAATGACTAAATTAATGACTAAATGTATGACTATTAAACTAATGACTAAATAATGACTACCATGACTAAGTAAATGACCAGTTAACAATAATCAATGACTAAATTAATGACTAAATTAATGACTAAATATATGACTAAATTAATGATTAAATGCATGACTAAATAAATCACTACCATAACTAAATAAACGACTAGTTAACAACAATCAATGACTAAATTAATGACTAAATCAATGACTAAATCAATGACCAAATCAATGATCAAATCAATGACTAAATCAATGACTAGATAAATGACTAAAATAGTTTAGTCATAAATTTGGTCACGTTATAAATGACCAACAATAAACTACTAATGGTCACGTGACCAAAATTAGTCATTTATATGCAATTTTTAGTAGTTTATTTAGTCACATATTCTTGTTTTTGTACTAGTTATGTTTCTACACTTTTCTTGATTATTTCAGTGTATGATTAGTAGCATACTACATTATCATTGATGGTTCATGTAGGTATATTCATAGTCGAAGCTCTAACATCCCTCTTTTCCTTCCTACAGGTCAATGGAGGTCGAAGAAGACAAATGGTGCACTACTTCTACGTCAGTCATCAACACATGCAATGATGATAATGTCTATACTTATCTTATTCTTCCTTTTAAGCGTCTTCCATAGTGTAGTATGTTTTTTATGATGCATTGTAATAGTTACATCCACGGCTTGTGTGGATATTTAATTTATCTTTCTGCTTTTCATTTTGAAAGGAAAATGCATCTCAATGAAAATTTGTATCATCATTTGAATTCCTGCAATCAAATGAAATCTTGTAAATATGAAAAGCATCATGAAATAAATGAAAGCAAATGAAATGCTTTATTGTTTGTATGCTCAATTTTGTACTCCATTTGATTGCGAGACACTGAATAGCAATTCTTGAAACTTAGTTTTCTCATTTCAATGCATAATTGTCACTTACAAAATGATGAATAAGATGCAAACAACACTTAGCATATGCAGAAATAACAGTATTTTTACTTTTAGATATAACAATATTTAATCAGCTCCACCAATTGAGTTGTAGCAAAAAATTTGTAACAGGTAACAATAAGATAAATATTTAATATAGATTTATGCCTTGGGAAAATATTCAATATGGAAAAACTTAGTAGCAAAAATGGAAAATATAGTAACAAAAACTAAATGAGGAGAAAATGGTTTAGTAAGATAATGGTATTTAAATGGTACCTTGCTAAAGGGTTTTGAAGTGTTGTAACACACTTTCACACTTTTCTAAATTTTTATCAATTAAATAAACCCAATGAACCTATTTTTAACTAAAATAAACCTTAATCCTGCCTTATTTGGAGTGTTGTAAAGTGTTACATAACACTCTTTCATACTTTTCTAGGGTTTTCATTAATAAATGGGCTTCTTTATGCTTTAATTAGACTTATTTTACATCCAAAAGCCTCATTTAATGCATCTTTTCGAGGATAATCTAGACAAAAATCATTACCTAATCATAATTCATGTGTTTCGGGTTGAATGGCTCCAAATTTAGTGATCTAGGACTCATTTTCCACCTTGGGAGAATAAGTCCCACCTAGATTTTTGGGTCCCAAACCTAGTTTCACATATTTCTAAGCATTTTTAAATTTGTTGCCATACATTATCCCTAATGGGACTCATTTTCCACCCTGGGTGAATGAATCCCATTTGGCCCAAAATCAAAATTAATTCAAATTTTTGGGGGGATTTTATCCTCCTAGATATGGTGTCGGCTTGTACTATTGTAGTTTTTGGAATTCTTGCATAACTAAGTATAAATACAAGTTTATTTAACTCATTTTACACCTAGCAAGTTAAATGAGCATCCTAATACCAAAGTTGAGTTCACAAGAGAATTCAAGCATTCACAAGAGAACTCAATAGTCTTCAAGGGAAGATTATCAAGAATTTTAGAGAAGCATTCAAGCATCAAGCATCATGTCAAAGATTTCATGCATCATGTTGGGTTTTGAGCTAACAATTGTGATGTAGGGTCTTGTGATTCAAGCTATTAGTTCATTCAAGATCTATTACCTTCAAGCAAAATTTAAAATCTACATCCATTGGAGTCATCTCATACATGTTTTTAACACTTCATTTCTAGGGTTTAGTGAGTTTCAACATCATATTTTATTCATTCATCATTCCCCATTCCTCTTTCATTCTATTTCAAGGTTTGATTACCAAAACAGGGTTTGACAAAGGAAAACCCCTATCCACTAACAAAACAACATTTTTCCCTTTCTCTAGTGTGTGATTTACAGGTTTATATTGAAGACACTTTGAGGAGTAAGTTTGGAGAAAGTTGTCAAAGTGCATAAAGTTGTCATCATGTATTAGAGAACATTAGAGAACACTTACAGGTTGATTTACAGAGACTCAGATCTGGAAGCCTAAAGAAGAAGATTGGGTGGACTTAGAAGACCATATTCAAACGCTGAAGTTTCAAAAAACCCTAACTAGATTGATTCGACACTTCTAGAGAATGAGTCCCAGTTTTGGTCAAAAATTAGATTTTTGTAGATTCGAATACCCATTTTGCAGATTCCTATTCCTGGATAGAAACCCAAATTTTGGACTGATTCACCCAGCTTGGTGAATGAGTCCTGCTCAACATCAAAGGTATAATATCCAGCATTTTAGACCTCTTTCCATTCATCTTTATATTCCCAGGTGCACACATTCCATTATGTAGCCTTATATTTTGTCTCATTTGTATCTTTAGATCATTTAATAAGTCATTGTATCAAACTAGGTTTAAGCATTCTATCTTGCATTGCATTTGTCTTTCCAAGTTCTTACTTGGTGGTGAACCCCTCTTCAGTTTATATTCAACCTCTAGGAAAACCCTATTAGAATATCTCTTTCTCCTTTGCATTGAGATCTCTAGGGTTCGTTCTTGAATGAGAGAGAGTGAAGATTGTCATTCTAGGTCCTAAACCCTAGAAAATCATACAATTTTCCACCTTTAAGATACATAAACTCTGAAACTCCCACATTTTCATAGTTCATTCTCATTTACCTCTCTATTTAACCTATAACATCATCAATAATCCAATAATGCCTTGTCACAACCCAATAAAATTCTCCCATGTATAAACTATTAATTATTTGAGGGGCACAAAATCAAGGGAATCTTTAGTGGTAAAATATAGATATTATCATGTAGGAATTAAAGTTGTTTTTGAAGTTTCATTTGCTGATGGTAATAAAATCATCTTAAGGCCACCATTTTAATTGATATCACAAGATCCCCCTTTCCCTACACACTATAACCTATCAATTCCATTAATCTTGAAGATGGCTATGATAAAAATATTTTTTTTATCCTTTATAAATCTAGAAGAAAAAAATCATATATGAAGGAATTAAATATGATGATGCAAAGGGTATAGGTGAACTCAATGGAAAAAAATGTATGAATTTTTTATATCCCAAGGTTGCATGAATTTGTGAGGAGACATATTGGTAGATTTTCATTATTTTGAAACAAAGAAAAATAGGTGTTTGATGAAAATGAATTGTTGAACAATGGACCTATTTCTCTAATTTCATTCAAAATGTGTGCTATAGAGGATAGATTTAAAAACTAACAGAACTGACTATCAAAATGTAGATTTAGAAAAGTGAGAATGATGTGTGCCTATCACCAAATATGCTTTTTCAGACCTCAGTAAGGACTCATTCACCCTATGGTGAATGGGTCCTAGCTAGGGCTCTTAGAAAATGCTTTCTAGGTTCTCTTATGCTCAATCTCCACTCCCAAATTTTGAGTGTTCACTATCAAGAAGCCAAAAATAAAATATGTAGAAGAATTTTTGTTATTTGACATCTTTTCTTGCAATTTTCTTCAATTTTTCTCTTTAATTGATCTTCAACCTAAAATTTGTAATCACACATCAAATAGAAGAAAAATGTTGTTTCTTAGGTGAATGAGTGTTTTCCTTGGTCAAACCCCATTTTTCTAATTAAACCTTGAAATTAAATAGAAAAGCATGAAGGAGTGATGAATGAACAACACTACGTAACAACTCACCGAACCTTATTTAGAACCTTGGAGTAGAAATCTGCAAAAATCATGAAGTGGCCTTAGTGAATATATATCTTGATCATGAAACTTGATTAGAAATAATGCCTTTGATATGCTTGAATTGATCTTGAAGAATAAATCACCATATTAGCTCAAACAACATGCATGATGCAATAAATATTTGACATGACGAATGGATCTTGATTGCTGCAATAATATTATATAAATCTACCCTTGAATGCCTTGAAAATACTCTTGATCATAATTTTTTTTATAAGGATGTTGTCATCAAAATTGGTAGGTGAAACTAAGTGAAATAGTCTTGTATTTATACGAATCTTAACATTAATTCCCAAAATTCAAATATTACAAGATGACATTGAATTGTAGATTTGAAATTTAAAATACTACCAAAAATATATTCTAAATGGGGTCCTAGGTCTAAGTGAGGGCCCATTTTCCATGTGGAAAATGGTTCCTAGGCCACTTACTTAGGACACACATTAATCAAGGTTGAACATTATGAAAAAAATAGGGTCATAGGGCTGAGTGAGAACCCATTCTCCCTATGGCGAATGGGTCCTAGGTCACTTACCTATGACACACACCTTCCAAAGTTAAGCTTTTTGTAATGGAATTTATGAATGTCAGGTTTTATCCCTAGGAATTTGTATTTAATTAGGCTTGGATTTGAATTAAAGGTGCTAATTAAGGAAAATTAACCTCAATTAATTAATAATTCCTTAGATTGGTATGAAAGTGTAAAGATACACCTTACAACACCCAAAAAAAAGGAAAAATTAAGTCCATTTTATTAAAATGGTCCTAAACTTCATGTGAATATGAAAAAAATATTACAATACTGAATTAAGGCATAATTAAGATCATTTATTATTAATTATCTCCAAATTAATTATGAAAAGGGATGCTTTTTCCTACACTACATTTTTCCCCCACTTTAGTGAGAGGATGACATGTGAAACTCACACTAAAGTATAAATTCAAGACACATATGTATGCAAAAATGACAAAGATACACAATCATGCAACATTAAAGATTAGGAAGATCAATCTTAGATGGTTCATCATGATGTGGAACACATCTAAGCTATTGGTTTTGTTTTGTCACACTCACTTCAGGGTAGTGGACCCTCAAGCTATCCACTAGGTGAGTATCCCAAAAGGGTGGAAAATGAGAGAATCATATTAGGCTTCCATACCATTGTAGACATTAAAATTTGGTCTAATCCTGCGACTTCAATTTCTCCATAATTCATATTTTCATGGTCATGATTAAATAATGTTAATTATTTAATTATTCTCTAAAGTTATTTCTCATCTATTAATTAAATAAATTTTAATTATTTAATTAAGTCATTTTAACTATAATGCCCCGCCACACAAACCCAATAGGACAAGTACAACAAATACAGATAATTTTTTTTAAAAAAAATAACAATAACACAATGCAACAAATAAACATTTATACAATATAGATATAACATAAAAAAATTAACCTAATCCTATGGGGTACATGGTGCATTACTTAAATGAAACCAACAATTAACAATAAATAATACTAACTAAAGCAGAAGAAAGAAGCGAGAATAAAACATGATATAAGTACAACAAGAATAAGATATAAATTCATAAACATAAATTACATAATACTATATTCATTTTTAGAGTTCAAAGTTACAAATCTAGAATATATTTCCATAGATACAACACAATATAAATTCAAAGTTACATTACAAGGCCACTTCCCTTATAACATTGGGAAGGGTACAATAAATAATACAAAAGTACAATAATGAAAGAGAACTCTTCATAGGTACAATCTTCTTCGTGCAAGATTCGAGATCACTGCAACTGCACCACGCCATGAACACAACTAGGGACCCAATGGGTGCATTGCATGTTTCCACCCAACCGTGTGGACCTAAATAAACACCCCTGTGCAAGGGGTCGAGAAGAAAGAACCCTTGGCCACAAATTCAAACATAAAGGACATACATCACAAGACTCAAGCCCACGAACAACATAACCATCAACAGTAAATAATCAACTCAAACAACTAAAACAACTCTAGAGGCAAAAGAACAAGGGAAACAAAGGGGCATAATGGGAGAGTGTCATTGCATGGCCTTTATGGATTCACCAGACTACCTATAATCTAGGAGCTGCCTCCATCTACGGTTAACCAGACATCTTGTTTCAAGGTGTTGCCCCATAGGGTGACTCATGTGGAGCCATCTACCTTTCATGAAGATGAGGTAGTGACCTTACCAATCAAGTCTTCCCACCCGTCATCAGCCTTTGGGAGTGCTAATGGAAAGGATGAGGTGTATATTTTTATCTTGCTATGTGATAACTAACCCAACCCACTAAGTAAATTAATTATGTTTTCACTTAATTAGGGAAACTCTTTCAAGGGTGACCACTTGTACACTGGCCCCGAGAAGAGCCACTCTCCCCTATGGTTTCCCTAAAACCAAAACCAAGAAATAGGTACCACAATGTTCAACCAAAAGAATCACAACTCACAACAGGGTACCACCTACAAATTCATACATGGTATCAACATGAATCAAAAAGATGCAACCATAGAAATGAATTCACACTTTCCCTAACCTCTGGAGATAATGCTAATCCATACAAGAACAAAGTAAAATATCACATCCAATTAAATAACACCATATCATTAACTATAAGGAATTCAAATAATAAATCATCCAATTCTCAATCAAATAACCACTTTCATCAATTAAAAACCAAAGTAAGGAAATTCGCTAATACTTCTATTTATCCCAAGCACAATAATCAATTTAATAAATATCTTTCTACACTTAAATAATTAATTTATTAAATATCTAAGTCTATAAACTTGCTAAAAAGCTAATTAAAGAGCAACAATGATAATTCCATGATTTATCTAAACATAATAAAATAATTTTATTTTTTCAAAAATTAAAGATACTAACTAAATTTAGTAAAAACCAATTATAAATCATTCACTAATTTCAATTTTTTTAACTATATTTTATTTTTTGATTTTAAATCTTTTCCACA
This sequence comes from Sequoia sempervirens, assembly GCA_007258455.2. Lineage (NCBI taxonomy): Eukaryota > Viridiplantae > Streptophyta > Pinopsida > Cupressales > Cupressaceae > Sequoia > Sequoia sempervirens. Next base: position 135,496,434 of record VDFB02000363.1, on the reverse strand, counting down.
CATAATATTCTAAATTCTATTTTTTCTAAGATATGGAAATCTAATCTTTATTTTAAAAATCAATTGAAAGTAAAAAACAGATTTAAGATATTAATCTTCTAAGTTCAAAATCTTATTATAATATTTATTTATTTTAAACAACTATTATGATATATCACAATATAGTTTGACTAGAAAATAATGAAATCAAATTCTACAGTATATTTTAAATCATAAATTTCATTTTCCTCATATTCTAAATACAGCTTAAATTAAAAGACATTTTCAAACAAAATTTACAAATAACATTTTTCCCCTTTATATATATATTTTTTCTAGAGAATAACTTGTTTTTATTTTTCATTATTTGCTCACATTTCCTGCATCTACACTATATATATATATATACACACATATATATTAAAACCTCCACATTAATATTTAAAAACTACATAACATAATAAAATATCATATATATGTTTATTTTATCCAACAATTTTCCCATGAAAGAAATACGGTGAAAAAAGAGAAGTGTACAAATTTCCAGAGTGCTCGAATAGGGAAAATACAAGGAACAAAAGGGTTCTCAAATGAGAGATATTTTCAAAGGTGTAAAGCTGAGAAAATTTGAAAGACAGAGGGAATCGAGATTTCAACAAGAATTCCAAAATGAAAATTATAGAGAGGAAGGAGAAATCTACAGACAAGAAATAATTATAGAGAATGGGATTTTCCCAACACACACAGAAAACATATTTTCTCTTTCAAACAAAATTTCCTTTCCCCTTTTAAAAACTAATTCTACAGAGATCAAATTATGAAATTTGAATTACCCAGAGTCCTACGCAAACCTCAATTCAAGGATGAAATGATGCGCAACTCCAACCAACTACAATCTTCTGTAATCCAGACATTGAAAACCCCAACAACAACGGATTCAACAACAAAATCTAGTGCAAGCCAAAAATCAAATCTTCTCAGATCAAATCGACGAAAAACCACATAGATTACTAATCCTTAGAAAAAATTTCAATAATTTTTTTGAGTTGCAGACATTTTTTTCATTTTTTCATTTCCTCCCTCTTGCTTTTTCAAAAAAACAATATTTGGAAATATAAGTTGTCATAAATTTTTCAACAACTTTCCCATGCAAATTCCACTTAACCCATCATTTCTGCCATTTTCCAATTTTGGAAGAAGAATCTTCCATAATTAATTTACACCAAAAAATATTCCTTTTAAATATTTTAATTTCATTTTAATAAAATTAGTTTTTTGAAAAATAAAAAATTAATTAATAATAATTTTAAACAACATTTCACTTAATTATAATTGAAGTTTAAAATTTATTTTATTAAATCACCTTTTTCTAATTAAAACAAATAAGATAATGATTTCCTTAACTTTATTTCTTTTAAAAATAAACCAGAATAATTTATCTAACTATTTATTTAATTTAATGATTTAAATTAAAGGATAGCTTCACATTTAAAAATAACAATAAAAGTGCTAATGTACACCATAATTTACAAAGTATTAATATCATAATAAACATTGAACCTGTCATTAATTTAATATTTTGCACCATAGACTAGCATTTAAGCTAAATCATAAAGCACTAGACTAAGCCATAAACACACTTATAAAACACATGAAATAAAATTATTTAATTAACAACCATAACCACACGAACAAAGTACAGACACAACATGAGCAATCCATAGACCAACCACTGACATAGACGGGGGTACTTTCTTACCAACTCCCTAGCCACATCAACCATTGGGTCTATAGGATGGACTCAGACCCAAAAATGCGGGTGGAGTCGGCACCTGGTACTTGCATTCTTGCATAACAAAAAACATCGAACAACATATACATATGAAAATGATTCATAGTCAAAAACATTGTGAAGGAGAGTTATAGTGAGGCGGGGCACTCATGGATGAGTGATGCCACCCCATCTCCTTCACTCGAATCAAATACAGTAAGCTGAATCTAGGCGTCATATCATCAAAATAACTCACAAAGTAACATCATCATAACATGAATATCCCACACATAAGTCCAACTATCATAAGAAAATAAGCATAATTGTCTGCCATGCCCAACACATGGTGGAAAAGTTGTCAAACAGAGTATCAAATATGCATCAGAACATAACCAGAAATCACACTAAAGCAAGACACACACACCAAAGCAATATCAGAGTATTCAAACATGAGAGGTACTACATCCTCCCCCCTAGAAATAGGCTTACTCCAGGAAGCTAGAAAACAAATAAGGAAATTAAGCTCAGATGTGGGATGCATCCTTCCATGTCGCTGAAGTCTCATCATTCAGGTCCCATTGGACCTGCACCAAATCAATCTCTTTGCACCTGAGCACACATCTCCTATGTTGCAGAATGACCATAGGCTCCAGTGCGAGCTACCTATCCTTGACCTTAAGAGCATTCCAATCTAGTACATAAGATTAATTAGGAAAATAAGGCCTTAAGAATGGAAACATGGAACACATCATGAATGCGTGGAAGGCTAGGCGGTAAGGCTAAATGGTAAGCAATAGGTCCAATCCTCTCTAGAACCTCAAATGGACCCACAAAATGAGGTGCCAACTTGGAGCCTTTTCCATAATGGATAGGTTTCTTTCATGGACGCACACAAAGAAACACATGATCACCCACTGAAAACTGATGATCAACCCTATGAGCATCAATGTATTTCTTCTACCGATCTTGAGCCGCTACGAAGTGCTCTCTAATGCAAGCAACTTGCTATTCCATTTCCTGTAGCATCTCTGGCCCAAGAAGAATCATGTCCTCCAAACGGTCCCAACTCAGAGGTGTTCGAAATAGGTGACCATACAAAGCCTAGAATGGTGGCATCCCAATCAAACTATGGTAGCAATTATTGTAGGAAAACTCAACCAAATGCAGATAGTCTTCCCATCGAAACTGTTGATCCATAACATACATGCGAAGCATGTCCTTGAGAACTTGATTGACCCTTTTGGTTTGACCATCTGTTTCTAGATGGTAAGCAGAGCTAAAGTTCAATTGTGTTCCCAGGGCATGTTGTAATGAGGTCCACAACATAGAAGTAAACACTGGATCTTTGTCAGAAATGTTTCTTCTCAGAATCCCGTGTAGCCTCACAATGCCATCCATGAAAATTTTAGCCACAAATGATGTAGTATAGGAAGACCCAACATGGGATAAATGTGTCACCTTGGTCAACCTATCAATGGTGACCATGATAGCATCATTCCAACATCCAGTCATCGGCAACCCAAGAATGAAGTCAATAGATATAATATCCCATTTCCATTCTGAAACGAGATTGGGTTGTAGAAGACCTACTGGATGATGGTGCTCTACCTTTACCCTTTGACACTCTAGGCATCTCGCCACAAGATATACTATATCCCTCTTCATCCCTGCCCAAAAGCACAATGGGAAAAGATCTACATACATATTTTTAACTCCTGGATGAGCCAAATAAGGAGCCCAATGAGCTTCAAACAAGATTAGGGTATAAAGACCCTCTGAGGAAGGAACATATATGTGACCCGAACATCACAAAAGTCCATCGGACTCAAGAGTATAACCAGTAAACCTTCCCTCAAGAACTCTACCTAAGTCCATCTCTGACTTCACCTCCTGGAACCAATTGTCCAAAGGAAGTGCTGCAAGAATCTGACCTTTTAGATCAACCTCAAGAGTCACAAATGATAACTCATGATGACGATGGCTTAGAGCATTTTCCACTACATTTTCCTTTCTCTGAATATATTTCACTTCAAAATCATCTCTCACAGGAATTTCATTCATCTTCTTTGTCTAGCATTAAGATTTAGCTGCATGAAAATGTATTGAAAACTATGATGGTCACTATACAGCTTGAACCTATGGCCCAACAAGAAATGTGTCCACCTTACTATGACATGAAAAACTGCAGTCAACTCCAAGTCATGAGTAGGGTAATTTAGCTCATGGTCCTTGAGCTTATGTGACTCATATGCTATAATCTTGTCATCCTACATCAAAACAACCCCTAACCCTTCCAAGGACGCATCTGCACAAACCACAAAGTCCTAAGTCGGATCAGGAACAACAAGAATAGGCACACTAGTTAGCTTCTATTTAAGAGTTTGAAAAGCCAACTAACACTTTTCTCACCAATCATATTTCTTTCCTTTCCTCTACAGAGAGGTGATGGGATGTACAACCCTAGAGAAAGCCTGTACGAACCACCGATAATAGACCGCCAATCCCACAAAGCTGAAAATTTATGGAATATATTTGGGAGCAAACCAATCTATAATAGCTTGGATCTTTGAGGGATCCACGACGATGCCTTCTCCAGAGATCACATGCCCCAAGTATTTCACTTCAGACTTATAAGATTCACACTTTGCGAAGTTTGCAAACAACTGGTTTTATCTCAAGCACTGCAACACCATCTTCAGGTGTTCCTGATGCTCCTCCATGGTCTAGAGTAGTTAAGTATGTCATCAAGAAACATGAGCAAAAAATGGTCTAGATAGGTCTGGAAAACACCATTCATTAAGCTCATTAAAACTGAGGGTGCATTAGTTAACCCAAATTGCATGATAGTAAATACAATGTCCATATCAGGTATGAAATGTAATTTTGTGAATATCCTCCTCAACAATTCACAACTGATGGTAACCTGATTTGAGGTCAATTTTAGAGAACACCTTTGCTCCCTTGATCTAGTCAAATAGATCATCAATACTTGGCAAGGGGTATTGATTCTTCATTGTCACCTTGTTCAATTTCCTATAATCAATACAAAGACAGAGTGATCCATCCTTCTTTTTCATGAAAATGACCAGTGCTTCCCAAGGGGAAACACTAGGACAAACAAACCCCTTTTGAGAAATTCTTCCAATTGCAACTAGATTTCTTGAAGGTCCTGAGTTGTCATCCTATAAGAAGCCTTAGAGATAGGCTCAGTTCCTAGAATGAGATCAATTCAGAAGTCGATGTCATGCTTAGGTGGCATCCAAGGTATCTCGCTCATAAACTACTATGCCCTTAATATTAGTGTACATCGGGTTATGAATAGTCGGCTTGTGGCTATCTTAACTCTCTATTAAGTTATATTATCATTTTTATATTGTTATTTAGTTATTTAGGTTGGCCTAAGACTTATATAGGTGTGTTTAAGTCGGCCTAGGTGATATCCTAGGAATAAATAGGTATATATAGGAGGTTGTGAGTCTTATTTCATCATCAAGTTGTGAAGTGTGTTCTCATTAGAGATATTTGGAGGTTTTCCCCCTTGAAGTGGCTTGTTATTCTTAGTTATTATCAAGTATTTTCAGCATATTTCATGTCATATTCTTCTATTGTGCAATTTATTTCATAACAAGTGGTATTAGAGCATGATCTTGGCACCGTAGAGGCAATGTTTTTTCTCAATTTTGGAGGTGATTTTGGGAAGATCATATATTTCATATTTTGGAAAAATTTGTTCTAATTTTTAAAGGGTTTTTGAATAACATATTAAAGAAGCTACAATGCAAATTTCAAACAAATTGGAGTAGAATTGAGCAAATTATTTTAGAATTAGGGTTTCTCCACAATTTTTTTTGAATCTACATATCTCACATATCTTGTTGAATGGGAGTTTTATTTTTATTGGGTTTTTGAAGACATACTAAAGGAGATTATAGTAAAAGATTTGGAGGAATTGGAGCAAAAATAAGCAAGTTATTGAAAAATTAAATTTTTCACAATTATCACTCTCCACGCTGCAAATCTACTTATTCCTTGGAGATCTTTCTAGGTGAGAGTTATTTTGTCCCTAGTAATTTATAGTAAAAATTTCAGAGAATTTGAGTTTCTTTTGTGCAATTATTTCAAAATTAGTGGTTTCCATCATGATGAGGCTTGCAACAAGGGGCAAAAAGAATGTTGTCACTCTGGGGAAGACTCCTAGTAAGGATGGGGTAACAATAGAGGATATTACTCCTAATGAGGAAATAAATAAGGTCAAGGAAGAGATTTCCTCATTGAATATGGATATGTGTGACCTAAGAGGAGATATATCAAACATACAAAACATGTTAAGCAACTACATGGCTGAACCAAGAAAGGAGTTCTCAAGTGACCAAGGTGAAAATTCTAGGTCAGCTAACATTAACACAAGCTTTAATACTCCTATGGGATCTAGGAATTTATTTCCAAAGGTGGACATGTGCAATTTCGATGGAAAGGATCCTCTACCATGGATAAACCAAATGGAGAATTTTTTTGAAGTACACCAAATCCCAAATGGACAAAAGGTCATGATGGCTTCCCTATATCTAGAACCAGATCAATTCATTTGGTATCATTGGATTTGCACTCATCAAAGGAAAAAGGGGCTCACCATCTCATGGTCAATTTTATGGAGGAACTCCAAGCACAATATAGCAATAGTGTGATAGACAACTTGTTTAGCCAGCTGGCTAATCTTCAACAAACAAGACTAGGTAAGGATTATATTCAACAATTCCAAAATCTATCCTTAAGAGTGGATACAATTACAGAGGAAAATTTAAATGATTTATTCTTGGGGGGTCTCAAGGATCACATTCAACATGATGTATGCAAGTTTAGCCCTAGCTCCATAAATGAGTGTTTTATCTTAGCACCCAGGGTAGAGGAGAGTATTTGATTCCTAAGAAGCAAGAGGCTAATGTGACAAGAGAGAAAGGATATTCAACACAACCTACTGGGTTGACTCTATAGCAAATTGAGGAGAAAAGAGCAAAAGGGTTGTGTTTCAATTGTGATAGAAAATGCAGTTGAGGACATAAATGCAATGAAAAGAAATTGTTCTATATTGAAGGTCCAAGTGAGGAAGAAGAGGAGGAACCCATACTAGAGGATGAAAGGGGGTCAAATGAGGAATCACATGATTCTCAACCAATCATTTCTTGTCATGCACTCTTAGGTTTTAGTGCTCCACAAACTCTCAAGGTGGTGGGGTTCTTAAAGAAGAGAAGGTAACAGTGTTGATTGACTCAGGTAGTACTCATAATTTCATCAACAAAACGTTAGCTACTCATCTAAATTGTTTTATATATCCAGCTCCATAGTTCAGGTTTTGATTATAGATAGTGGTACAATTAGTTGTTCAAGGAAGTGTCATAACATTAAATTATCCATGGGGGATATTGAACTTGATACCCCAATGTATGCTATATCCATGGGTGCAACAAATATTGTTTTGGGAGTACAATGGCTTACTACATTGGGAACGATTGAGATGAACTTCCAAGAACTATTCATGATATTTCAATCAAAAGGAAGGCTATTAGAGCTAAAGGATTTGAAGGAAAAATCCTCACAAATGGTAAGATATTATCAAATGCAAAAGTTTCTTAAGAAAGGAGTGGATGGATTTGTGTCCTAGCTATGTTCATTAGAAGTCTCTCAATCTAAAGCTCCTACGCATCCAGATTTGCAAGCTATAATTGATCATCACTCAGTTGTTCTTGGAGATATGCCTAAAGGACTTCCTCCTAAGAGGGATCATGATCATGCCATACAGTTAGTTCCAAGGATCCAACCACCAAACATCAGGCCTTACAGGTATCCACACATACAAAAGAGAGATAGAAAAAATTGTTGAGGAGATGCTAGAGGCAGGAATTATGAGGCATAGCCAAAGGGCTTACTCCTCACTTGTGGTGATGGTATGCAAGAAGTATGATACTAGGAACATGTGTCCATATTATAGAGTCCTCAACATGTACACCATTAAATATAAGTTTCATATTCCAGTCATTGATGATTTTCTAGATGAATTGAATGGAGCTATGTATTTTACCAAGTTAGATCTTAGATCTGGTTATCACCAAATTCAGATTAAGGAGGAAGATATTTGTAAGACAAAATTTTGGACTCATGAGGGTCATTATGAATTTTTTGTGATTCCATTTGGTCTTACCAATGCGCCATCTACATTCCAAAGCTTGATGAATTCCATTTTTAAGAAGTTCTTTAGAAATTTTGTGTTAGTATTCTTTGATGATATATTTAATTATAGAAAGACTTGGGAAGAAAATTTGCAACATGTGGATCAAGCATTACAAATACTTGAAGATCATAAAATCTATGCTAAGCCATCCAAGTGTGATTTTGTTCTTAAGGAGGTGGAGTATTTGGGACACATAGTTTCACATGGAGTAAAGGTGGACCCTAACAAAATTAAGGCTATCATGGAATGGCCTATTCCAAAAACCATTAAGAAACTAAGGGGTTTCTTAGGATTGATAGGGTACTATAGAAGATTTGTGAAGAATTATGGTTGTATATCAGCACCTCTTACCACTCTATTGAAGAAGGATTCTTTTCATTAGAACGAGTCTTCCAATACAACAACTAGGAGATTGAAGGAGGCTATGTGTACAACTCCAGTGCTTGCCACTCCCGACTTCACCAAGGAATTCATTATGGAATGTGATGCTTCTTGAAATGGGATAGGAGCAGTGCTCATGCAAGAAGGTCGACCAATTTATTTTTAGAGTCATCAATTAAAGGGTAAGAATCAACTAAAACCTATTTATGAGAAGGAAATTCTAGAAATCCTCCATGCAGTTAAAAAATGGAGGCCTTATCTATTGGGTAGACACTTCAAGGTTAAGATAGATCATGATAGCCTAAAATATTTTTTGAACAAAGACTATCTTCTAAAGAGTAGCAAAAATGGGTCATTAAGATGTTAGGATATGACTTTGAGATTGTATATAAGAAAGGGAAAGAAAATATTGTAGCAGGTGCAATTTCAAGGAAGTATGAGAAAGATGAATCCTTATTGTGTTCCCTTTCAATATTACAAGAAAATTGGGTGGAGGAACCAAAGAAGAGTGGCAAAATGATGTTGCGACAAGTAATCTCATCGAACAATTAAAAAGTGATTGTAGTAGTTCAAATAAGTTTTGTTGGAAGGGAGATGCTCTTTGGTATAAAGAGCATTTGTATCTCTGCAATAATTCCACTCTTAAACACAAGATTCTCACAGAGTTGCATGAGTCTCCAGTGGGTGGTCATTCATGGATTTTGAAGACATCATCAAGTAAAGCAAGATTTTTTTTGGGAAGGGCTAAAAGGTGACGTTCAAAAATTTGTGGCTAAATGTTTGGTTTGTCAAAGGAATAAATGGGAGACAATTAAGACACTAGGTCTCTTGCAACCCTTATATATTCCTAGCCAGCGTTGGGAAGAGGTATCCATGGACTTCATCATAGGGCTTCCCAAATCTAAAGGTCATAATGTCATCATGGTAGTAGTTGATCACCTCACTAAATATGCACATTTCATTGCATTATCACATCCTTTTACAACAAGTACAGTGGTAAAAGATTTTTTGGAGAATATCCAAAAGCTACATGGTACGACATACGGAAAATTCATCACCAACAATTCACCGATGGAAAATTCACCGCCAGCAATTCACCATGGGAAAATTCACCGCCATGACAAATTCATAGTGGGAAAATTCACCGCTATGACAAATTCACCACCAAGCTAAATTCACTGCTAGCAATTCACCGAAGTGGAAAATTAACCATATTAATGTTTTTTAATATATATTTTGTAAACTTTGAAGTTTTTTTAAAAATAATTTTCACCTACATTATTTTTGTGTTAGATTTGGTTAATAGTAATTTTTATTTTCATTTCAATTATTTTAAACGACATTAATGTTTTTTAATATATATTTTGTGAACTTTTTTTTTTATTTTCATTTTCATTATTGAAAAATATTTTTTATTTTTATTATCATCAATCAAATTCTCTAAAGTTAATGCGATTAATTTTTTATTATCATAAATTAAATTATTCTTTTGCAAAAAAAATTGAAAGTTTTTGAAACATATATTAAAAAACATTAATGGCAGTTAATTTTCCACCTCGGTGAATTGCTGGTGGTGAATTTAACTTGGCAGTGAATTTTTCATGATGATGAATTTTGACACGATGAATTTTTCATGGTGGTGAATTTTCCCATGGTGAATTGTTGGCGATGAATTTTCCTAGAGCCACATGGTACACCTAAGGTTATTGTTAGTGATCATGATCCTATCTTCACTAGTCACTTTTGGAAAGATTTATTCTCATGTTTGAGTACTCAATTGGCTCATAGCTCTTCATACCACCCTCAATCAGATGGGAAAACTGAGGTTGTTAATAAGTGTTTGGAAGGATATCTACATTGTTTCACTTCAGAGAATCAGTCTCAATGGGTAGATTGGCTACCACTTGCAAAATGGTGCTATAACACTTCTTTTCATAGCTCATAAAAAATGTCTCCATTTTTGGCACTTTATGGATATCATCCTCCTTCCATCACATCATCAATAAAGGTGTCACCAAGAGTTCAAGGAATAGAAGACCACTTGCTTCATCAAAAACAAGTATTTTTAGGACTCAAGGAGAATGTAGCCATGGCACAAAATCGAATGAAACAATAGGAAAACCAACATCGTAGTGAAAGAAGTTTTGAAGTTGGGGATTGGGTCTTCTTGAGTTTGCAGCCTTATAAGCAAATCTCACTAAAGCAACAAAAAAAGAATAGTAAGTTGTCTCCAAGGTATTAAGGTCCATACCAAATCATGCAAAAGATCGGTAGTGTTGCCTACAAGCTATAGTTGCCACCAAAAACAAAGATACATCTAGTTTTTCATGTTTCTTGTTTGAAGAAGGTAATTGGGCATAATATTCCCACGCAAACAACACTACCAAATCTTGATGAAGAAGGAAGAATCATTTTGGAACTAGAGTGCATTCGTCAAACATGCAAAAGAAGCTGAGGATTAGAACTCTCACTAAGTATCTCATCCAATGGAATAATTTATCAGTTGAAGATGCCACATGGGAGGATGAGGAGTTAATTCAAAAGAATCCAAACTTGATTAGTATTGAGGACAATCCTTCTTTGAAGAAGGAGGGCATGCTACACCATTAATATTAGTATACATCGGGTTATGAATAGTCGGCTTGTGGCTATCTTAACTCTCTATTAAGTCATATTATCATTAGTATATTGTTATTTAGTTATTTAGGTCAGCCTACGACTTATATAGGTGTGTCTATGTCGGCCTAGGTGATATCCTATGCATAAATACATATATATAGGAGGTTGTGAGTTTTATTTCATCATCAAATTGTGAAGTGTGTTCTCATTAGAGATATTTGGAGGTTTTCCCCTCAAAGTGGCTTGTTATTATTAGTTATTATCGAGTATTTTCAACATATTTAATATCATATTCTTCTATTGTGCAAGTTATTTCATAATAAAAACACATCAAAAAACTCCTTCAGGAGAGGATAATAATCCAAAGTTATCTCTTGACTCTCCTCCATATCCAAGTCACTAATTGAGATAGCGAAAAATTGACACCCTTGAAAAAACACCTCTTCAACTACATTGCGGAGATAATCCTCAAGGAGATAGGCTTTTGAATGCCAACAATTTCAACCTCATCTCTAGAATCATCCCAAAAATGAACAGACTTACGACGACAATCCATTGTCACCTAGTGTGCACTCAACCAATCCATCCCCAATATGACATCATAAGAAACCAGGGGAAGAATCTGAAGATCCACTAAAGTCACAACTAAACCAAACTCCAACTTACATCTTGGAACAAGAGACTCCAATGACACTTTTTCCCTAGAAGCTAATTCAACATGCCACTTAACACCTTGCTTTGCCACAACCAGATTATAGTGCTTAACAACTAAAGGGGAAATAAAGGAATCTGATGCACCATAATAAAAAAGTATAGAAATAGGAGTTCCCTGCACCAATCCTGATACCTCAACCATAGTTCCTTGGTGATCAGCCTAATGATTATCCACCACAGAAAAAACTTGATGAGACCTGCTAGCATCTCCAACGGTTGACTCAAATGCTACCAACCTTTGACTAAACCCTGCAGTGCTCCTCTGCAGACACTGTCTGGAAATATGTCCATGCTGCCCACAACTAAAACACCTAGTACCATGGCCAAACCATCTGACACCAGATGGAACATTAGACTGTTGATATCTACCAATGGCTAGGTGTAGGCTGTGAGGACTATGCTAACCACTCAACCTGACTATGTTGTGATCTCTACTAATGATGGTTCCTTCTAGACTGAAATCTATTGCTCTAATGAGATTGCAAGGGCTTATTCTTTGACTAAAATTGCTACTATCCACCATTAGCGAGTGCAGAATGAGCCGTAGAAGGACTTGTAGCCTAAGACTTCCCACCACATGAACCACCACCTATAGTAGGAGTACTACTGATTTGAACTCCAATGTGACCTCCTAAAGCCAAGGTCAAATTCTCCTCCACAAGGCAAGCTTTCTCAACAACAACCTCTGTTGTCTTCAGCTCAAAGACTCAGACACCCCCACAAATCCTAACATTCAGACCTCTGACAAAATGTTGTAGTAGCATAGCCTCGTCATTAGCAATTCTGGTGTACTACTTAAGCTCAAAGAAGCAACACTCATACTGCTCTACGGACATTTCCATCTGTCTCAAGTCATGAAATTCATCTGCCTGATGCTTCCTCCAGTTATCAGATAAGAAATGGGCCCTGAACCGTTCTAAGAACAATTTCCATGTCACTGAACCAATGCCAAGGTGTAATTTCTATTCTTCTAGTTGCCACCATGTGGATGCAAATCCTCTGAGGTACATGAAGGTGCACCTTTCCCTAGTATTACTACCATAGGGATGCATAAAAAAGCATCGATCTAGATCAATAAGCCAAGTTTCAGATTCCAAACCTCCACCAGAGCCATCATAATTAGGAGGACGTGCCCTGAGGAGATCTCTCATATGTCCAGCAGCCACTGTAGCCTGATCTACAGGTATCTCATTCCTCCTTGACGACTGCTTTCTCTCTCTCTGATCACCTATTGCTCATCCCACCTAGGACCTAGACGACCAAGAACATCTTCCAACAACTGACGCAACTGCTCACCACCCTAAATTTGCTACTGTAGATTAGGGACTCCACCCGAAGGGTTGTTTTGAACCCTAATTTTCCTCTTACTTCTATTCATGGGAGCTCTGAGGTGGAGAATTATGACAACTAGCCCCATGACCACCATGACCATGACCACATCCACGTCCACATCCCTGACCCCTAGGCATGATTATGTGCAACAAGAAAGGGATTACATAAGTTCAAAGTTATGAAGCAAGATTAACATAATGGGTTTACTTAACCTATAGTACCCAATGATGTTGACCTTGGCTCTAATACCAAGTTGTAATGCCCCACCACACAAACCCCATAGGACAACTACAACAAATAAATATATATATATATTTTGAAAATAACAATTACACAATGCAACAAATAAACATTTATACAACATAGATATAACATAAAGCATTAACATAATCAGATGGGGTAAATGGTACATTACTTAATGAACCCAACAACTAATGATAAATGATACTAACTAAAGTGGAAGAAAGAAATGAGAATAAAACATGATATAAGTACAACAAGAATAAGACATAAATTCATAAACATAAATCACATAATACTATATACATCTTTAGAGTTCAAAGTTACAAATGTGGAATATATTTCCACAAATACAACACAATATAAATTCAAAGTTACATTACAAGGCCACTTCCCTTATAACATTGGGAAGGGTACAATCAATAATAAAAAAGTACAATAATGAAAGAGAACTCTTCATAGGTACAATCTTCTCCGTGTGAGCTCCAAGATCACTGCAATTGCACCATGCCATGAACACAACTAGGGACCCAATGGGTGCATTGCACATTTCCACCTAATTGTGTGGACCCGAAGGAACACCCCTAATGCAAGGATTTGATAAGAAAGAACCCTCGGCCGCAAACTCAAACATAAAGGACACACATCACAAGACTCAATCCCACAAACAACATAAACATCAATATTAAAAAAACAACTCAAACAACAAAAACAACTCTAGAGGAACAAGAACAAGGGAAACAAAGGGGCATAATGGGAGAGTGTCATCACATGGCCTTCATGGATTCACTAGACTACCTATAATCTAGGAGTTGCCTCCATCTATGGTTAACCAAACATCTTGTTTCAAGGTGTCGCCCCATAGGGTGACTCATGCTGAGCCATCTACCTTTCATGAAGATGAGGTAGTGACCTTACCGACCAGGTCTTCCCATCTGTCCTTAGCCTTTGGGAGTGCTAACAACAGGGGTGAGGTGTATATTTCTATCTTGTTATGTGATAACTAACCCAACCCACTAACTAAATCAATTAGGTTTTTGAACACTTAATTATGGAAACTCTTTCAAGGTTGACCACTTGTACACTAGCCCAAAGAAAAGCCACTCTCCCCTATGGTTTCCCTAAAATGAAAACCTAGAAATAGGTACCACAATGTTCAACCAAAAGAATCATAACTCACAACAGGGTACCACCCACAAATTCCCACATGGTATCAACATGAACCAAAAAGATGCAACCATAGAAATGCATTCACACTTTCCTTAACCTCTAGAGATAACGCTAATCCATACAGGAACAAAGTAAAATATCACATCCAATTAAATAACACCATATCATTAACTATACGAAATTTAAATAATAAATCATCCAATTCTCAATCAAATAACCATTTTCATCAATTAAAAACCAAAGTAAGAAAACTCACTAATACTTCTATTTATACCAAGCACAATAATAAATTTAATAAATATCTTCCTACACTTAAATAATTCATTTATTAAATATCTAAGTCTATAAACTTGCTAAGAAGCTAATTAAAGGTCAACAATGATAATTCCATGATTTATCTAAACCTAATAAAATAAAATTTCCTTTTTAAAATTAAAGATACTAACTAAATTTATTAAAAACCAATTATAAATCATTCACTAATTTCAATTTTTTAAACTATATTTTATTTTCTGATTTTAAATCTTTTCCGCACAGAATATTCTAAATTCTGATTTTTCTAAGATATGGAAATCTAATCTTTATTTTAAAAATCAGTTCAAAGTAAAAAGCAGATTTAAGATATTAATCTTCTAAGTTCAAAATATGATTATAATATTTATTTATTTTAAACAACTATTATGATATATCATAGTACAGTTTGAATGGAAAATAATGAAATTAAATTCTACAGTATATTTTAAATCACAAATTTCATTTTCCTCATATTCTAAATACAACTTAAATTAAAAGACATTTTCATACAAAATTTATGAATAACACTTTTCCCCTTTATATATAAATTTTTCTAGAGAATAACTTATTTTTATTTTTCATTATTTGCTCACATTTCCTACACATATATATATGTATATAAATGCTGAAATAAATATATATCAATTCATCAAATGTTGTTGCAATTGAAGTGCAGAATAAACTGAATATATGCAAAGAATATATAGACATACATATATACATATATATATACATACATACATATGTATATATATATATAGACACACACACATATATATTAAAACCTCCACATTAATATTTAAAAACTAGAGAACATAATAAAATATCATATATATGTTTATTTTATCAAATGATTTTCCCATGAAAGAAATATAGTGACAAAAGAGAAGTGTAAAAATTTCTAGAGTGCTCGAATAGGGAAAATACAGGGAACAAAAGGGTTCTTAGATGAGAGAGATTTTTAGAGGTTTAAAGATGAGAAGATTCCAAAGATAGAGGGAATCCGGTTTCAACAGGAATTCCAGAATGAAAATTATAGAGAGGAAGGAGAAATCTACAGACAAGAAATAATTATAGAGAATGGAATTTTCCCAAACACACACAGAAAACATATTTTCTCTTTCAAATAGAATTTCCTTTCTCCTTTTAAAAACTAAATCTACAGAGATCAAATTATGAAATTTGAATTACCTGGAATTCTACGCAAAGCTCGATTTGAGAACGAAATGATGTGTGACTCCAACCAGCTGCAATCTTCCATAATCCAGAGATTCAAAATCCAAACAATAACGGATTCAACAACAAAATCCAGTGCAAACCAAAAATCAAATCTTCTCAGATCAAATCAATGAAAAACCACACAGATTACTAATCCTCAGAAAAATTTTCAACAATTTTTTTGAGTTGCAAACATTTTTTCTTTTTTTTCATTTCCTCCCTCTTGCTTTTTTGAAAAAGAAATATTTGGAAATATACCTTTTTGCCAAATAAAGCCAAATCAAAAGTTGTCATAAATTTTCTAACAACTTTTCCATGCAAATTCCACTTAACCTACCATTTCTACCATTTTCCAATTTTGGAAGAAGAATCTTCCATAATTAATTTACACCAAAAAATATGCCTTTTAGATATTTTAATTTCATTTTAATAAAATTAATTATTTGAAAAATAAACAATTAATTAATAATAATTTTAAACAACATTTCACTTAATTATAATTGAATTTTAAAATTTATTTTATTAAACCACCCTTTTCTAATTAAATCAAATTAGATAATGCTTTCCTTAACTTTATTTCATTTAAAAATAAACCATAATGATTTATCTACCTATTTATTTAATTTAATGATTTAAATTAAAGGATAGCTTCACATTTTAAAATAACAATAAAAGTGCTAATGTACACCATAACATTCAAAGTATTAATATCATAAGCAATATTGAACCTTTCATTAATTTAATATTTTGCACCATAGACTAGCATTTAAATTTAAATCATAAAGCACTAGACCAAGCCATAAACACACTTATAAAGCTCATGAAATAAAATGATTTAATTAACAGCCATACCCACATGAACAAAGTACGAACATGACATGAACAATCCCTGGACCAACCATTGACATAGGCGGGGGTACTTTCTTACCAACATCCTAACCACATCAACCATGTGGTCTATAGGATGCACTTAGACCTAACAATGTGGGTGGAGTCAGCACCTGGTACCTACATTCCTGCATAACACAAAACGTCAAAAAACATATACATATGCAAATGATTCATAGTCAAACACATTGTGAAGGAGAGTTACGGTGAAGCAAGGCACTCACGGATGAGCAATCCTACCCCATCTCCTTCACTCGAATCAAATACAGTAAACTGAATCTAGGCATCACATCATCAAAATAACTCACAAAGTAACATCATCATAACATGATTATTCCACACATAAGTCCAACTATCATAAGCAAATAAGCATAACTATCTGCCACTCCCAACACATGGTGGAAAAGTTGTCAAACAAAGTATCAAATATGCATTAGAACATAACCAAAATCCACACTGAAGCAAAACACACACACCAAAGCAGTATCAGAGTATCAAAAAATGAGAGGCACTACATTAACATTTATTCTTTAATTAATTAAATAACTTTAATTATTTAATTAATTCATTTTAATTTTATTCAAATCCTGATTAATTAAATAAATGTTGTTTATTTAATTACGCTGCTAATTAACTTTACCCTCTTTCTGAAATTAAATAAATTCGTATTTAATTTATTCTTATCATATCTTCGACTATAATTAAATAAATACTTTAATTATTTAATTATTCATTAATTATTTCAATCTATTAAATAAATTTTAATTTATTTAATTTAATCCTTAAATGTCAAATGTTGAATTAAATAATCATTGAATTCATAAAAACCTATTATGGACATATTCTTCTATATTTAGATAATTGTTTAAGTTATCTAATTATTCATTCACCACTTAACTCAAGATATATTTAAATCAATCAGTCATCTCCCTATTTAATGTCTGATTGTCTCTAACAAGTAAACTTCCTGTCTTTACCAGTCGATTATCTAGTTTTAATTCTTATGCATGTAGGAATTTATTAATTAAATAACTTAATTTAATTAATTAATTCATGAGTGCATTCGAACAAATCGTTTCCTTTATTCTATCTTTATCCTTTACATGCAATCTTTATTCTTCTAATTTTTGAATACTCTCAACTAAAGATTAAATCATTATTTAATCTTGATCTCCACCTTTCAACTTGTAATCACTCACATCACTACTGACACTAATCTCAATGTATGTCAAATCTTTTAATTTGAATCGTCCGTCCATCTTCTAATCTGAGCCTATTGTTTGAAAACCATGTTTTCTATAAAATGGCTTAATCTTCATTATTGTCACTCCTGAAATCTGATGACTTTTGGAGCACTTGTTTTATAATCTTCGATACTTTTCTATTATCACATCTACTAATTCTATACTTGCACACATACTGAAAATTTGAGGGAAAGAATACTATCATGGTGAAATGGAGAGGGACAACAAAGGTTCTTCATGGAACTATATTGATACTTGGTGAGATATTTTCATTTATGCTTTCCTTTGTGGTTTGTTGTTTAGCTTTGGTTTACATTAGAGTTTTTTTTTTTGAATTGCATTAATATTTCCTATTTTCAAGATGTTACATTTGGTGAACCCGACGTGAAGACATGCTCTTTGCAAATCCATAGAATTTTTATTCATTTTTTGTAGGTATCATATGGTCTAACGCATTTGATGCATGAAATGATGCAATTGACATTACAAGCTACATATGATGAATAGAAAGACACATCTAAAAAAAATTGACACATCCATGGATTTTCATGATGCAATTGACTCGTAAATCCCATGACGCATCTGTTGCCTTGCGCGACACATCTGATTGGTGAAATTTTTAATTTCAAATTCCAAATTAAAAAGTTTTCATTGTGTTTTCATTGCAACTAATTTTTAGTTTGTAGTGTGTGTTTTAAGGAGTTAACATACTGTTTGTAGGACATAGCATAGAAGACAGGTTTTTGAAAACCCTTTTTTGCAGGATGATCGCCAAAGATAAATTACAAACTATTGATGAATTGTCTTGCAGGACATGTGACGAAGACTATTTTGAAATAAGATTGTCTATTTTATATTAGATAACATTTCATTTAGTGCTTAAAAAGAACTTTGTCTACCATGTTTTGTGCACTTGCATGCTTTGTATTACCTGATTAATGTGTACGTTCACAATGATCCTTTTATTTTTTAAGAGAGGCTTACATGGGGATTTCATTACCTTAGGGTTTGACCTTGAGCACATTTTTTGGCAGGCTATATCAAAGGGGGGATAATGAAATTTGTACCCCAAGGAGTGGATAGCATCATTTGAAGCCAAGCCATGAGACCCTCAATCAATCGAGACTTAGTGGTGATGAGAGCGGGAGAGACCCTCCCAATCTCAGGCTATTTTAGATGGGCTCTCTATTCACAAAATCCCTTACTAAACATCATTTCTTGTAGAAACTAAAATCCTTCTATCAAGTGGCGTAGGAGGTTGAACCTTTGAAGTTTTCTCACACCCATACGATTCTTAGTAGAGATGAGAAGTATGCCATGGGATTTTCACTGGTACTGAAGCTTGGCTACCTTGGAGAAGTGAGTTTTGTGGAGGGGAGCCAGTGGGGTCAAGCTTCTAGTCATTCACTTTGAATAAGCATAGCTGGGGAAACCCAAGTGACAATCCAATAAGATACTATCACATTCCAGCCTTAGGATTGTACTTGCTTGATTTAATTATTGTTCATGTCTAAAATACTATGTTTTCTGAGTGTTTATTATTTTCTAAAAATTTGATCAAAAATAGTGAGTCAAAGCCTACAATTTATGGAAAAATGCATTTGTTCATCAAAAAACTACAATTGTCAAACATAGTCGCACTTGTTCAGCATAGAAACACATTTGTTACTTAGAGTCACATCTGTTTACTAGTCTATCACATCTGTCAAAACTAATTCCAATCTACATTTACTAGAAACTGAGTCACATCTATTAGAATAGGTCACATCTGCTTGCTAGATAACCACATCTGATAATCCTGAGTCACACATGTTAATTACCTATGTTACTAAAAAACTCGCAATTGAATTCTTCTATGACACATCTAAATAGGTGAGCCACATCTACAGTCTGGAATGACACATATGCCCTATCATAGACCCAAGTTATATTTTATTAGTGCACTATCTGAGTCTGAAAACTGCAACTAATCAATCCTGAGTCACAATTGATACAATGAGTTGCATCTACTTGATACATAATTGCATGTGTCTGATACCTAAGACTAAATTTACCAATAAAATGCATTTGACAATTCAATCCACAACTGTTAAATTATGTGATGCATATGTTATCCTGCAACGCATTTTCCTGATTACCAAAAAACCAAAATTCACTATCATAGACTGAAATCAAGCAGTCATACCCGTATCTATTTTATCATTTTACACTAACTCTTGGACAAAAACCATAAATTTTTCTCAAAATTTGTTCAATTGTATCCTTTAGGCATCATTCAGTCAAGGATAGGAATCCTAGTTGTAGATCTTACTTTCATCTTAGGATTCTTTATTTCCTCTAGAGACATCATCATTTGTAGATCTTAAGATAGGAACCTTTCACGCTTTGGATGAACCCTTGCTACAATGAAATTTGTCATTGAACCTTGTCATCATATCTTTTTTCCTACACGTGAGTCCTTCTATCTCATTAGTCTAGTTTGGGAGCTCACCTTATCTTTTAGTGCTAGTCCTACGAAGGTTCCTTGTCAAAACTAAATTGAAACATAGGTTAAGCTTTAGCTGGTAGGTAACCTCTCTTAGAATCTTCCAAAATTGATCACTTAGACTTTTGCATATTTAGACATTGTCATCCTAGGATAGCATCATTTTAGACATTCATTATTTGCAATAAAATACCAAAAAAATAGTTGTATTCATTCCTTATTTGCAAGAAAATACCAAAAACATAGATTAGATTCATAATCATCTATAGACTTAGTGTTTGCATCACTTGCACTTTGAGCTTACCTTACATGGTTGAAATAGGATCTAAAAGGAAAGAAAGAGAAAAGATGGTTGATCCAAATGACTTCATCAATCCATTCTCAAACCCCTTTTTAGGGGCATCTTCATAGAGACCTCACAGACTTTGTTATACAAATTTGTTACTAGAGATGCACAAGGATGCATTATAGTGGAAGACATAGATCCTGCTGCACAGGAACCTGAGTTTTCCTCCTTTGTAGATGACTATCTTGCAAATGATCCTCAATGATACTTATCTAAGTTGTTAGCAAAAGGTGCCAAGTTACCTCTTGGTTTTGACATTTGTACCTTACAAATTGCATCTACACAAGGGACAAACACTACAACTACTAGTGCTACTATACCTCAAATGACTACTGCTATACCATCTGGAGGACCTACATAGAGTTCCTCAACAATACACACATCTCCATTTGGTATGTCTAGCTCGACACAGGGTCTAAATTTTACCATTGGGGCATCATCATCCAATCCCTATGGTCCTCATGTTGGGAACAAAATACCTAAAATGTTAGAGCTCCTATACCAACTGTCAATGTCATCAATACGATACCACAAACAACAACTATACCAAGTGTCAATGTAACTAGTAATATACTAGAGATTGGGGTCTCACAGACATGAAACATACACTCCTTTCAATATGGAAGCTAACTTATCACTTCACAAATTCCAAATCAAAATCCATTCTCACAGATTCTGAATCAAAATCCATTTTCACAAATCCCAAATCAAAATCCATTCACACAAATTCTAAATCAAAATCCATTCACTAACATTCCAAATCAAAATCCACTTTACATACTGACACTTAACCAAAGCCCATCATAGAATGTTGAATTCCAAAACACATACATAGACCCAAACAATCCAACTAACACATCACTAAGACAAGTTGATGTCTTGTAGACACAAATGCATGCTCTTCAATCACAGATGGATAACATGGTAGTGTCTAACAAGATAACTTTCTTAGCAAAGGATTTATGCCCATTTCCCTTTGAAAAATCATTATACATGACACCTTTCCCACATGGGTATGTTATACCTAACTTACCCAAGTACAATAGAAAGTGTAATCCAATCGAACACACAAGGGAATTTTCCACGATGTGCATAGATGTCGCATACAACCCCAGCTGGCTAAAAAGTTTATCAAACACTTCTCCTTTAATATCGACCACAAAATCAATATAGCAACCTTGTGTCACACTATACAAGATGAGGGAGAAATGTTTATCACCCTCTTCTAGACATGGAGAACTATAGCCAGCTGATGTCTTGTCGAGATACCTGAGAAACAAAAGGTCACTATCTTCCAAGAAAACCTCAACCCAAAATTGAGAAGTGACTTGAGAGTACATTGTTGCACATCCTTTGCAAAACTAGTGGAAAAGGGCCTCATACTAAAAAAAGGTCTCATTTACAAAGGAAAACTCAAGACACCCAACATAAATCCCCTTTTCCAAAACACCCCCAATGACATAAATAAATTTTGGTCTCAAACAAAAACATTACCAATGATGGTGTAGTTGATCCTAAAACCTTACAAGCAAGACCAATCATCACACTTAGAGGAAATAGCCCCTCTACCAACACACTCAACGTCGTCAATCAAACCCCCAATGCTACCCAAAACACTCAACAACCACAACAATAGAGGATATTTCCAAAATGTGAGTTCACCCCCTTAGAGGAACCCATTGAATTGGTCTTTAAACAACTATTGCAACACAATCTCATACAACTTCAAGAGCCAAGACAATACGATCCAGGGCAATTTAAACCATTTTGGTGGAATGAAAATTCCTTTTGTTATTTACATCGGACTAAAGGACATAGCTTACAAAATTTTTGACAACTAAAAAATATCGTGCAAGACTTTGTTGAGAACAAAACTATTGAGGTTAGTGGACAGAAACTGATGTCTTCAAACATTGATCACAAGGTCTTTTCTGATCCACTACATGACCATGTGAAAGGAAAAACCCCTAGTTCATGTAACAAGACCAATACTTCTACCAACTATGCTAGTGTCAAGCATGATTATAGTGGCCCCATCATAAATCATATTTGAGCCATCAAAGAGCATGTCAATACCATTACGATAAATAAAGCTCTTGAGTGTGATATCAACACTCGTTGAACCAAGATCACCATCCAAGGTCCTCCACCACACTAGGCACCACACACTTCCAAGCCGTAGTATAACTTACTTGACCAGCTAGGGAAGACCCCAACCCAAATCTCTATCTTGTAACTATTGTGTATCTCACCTGATCATCGATCCATTCTAGACAAGGTTTTAGAAAGCACGACTATCCCTAATGATCTTGATGTGAATCGTTTCTAGGAAATGGTGGGCTACCTGACTAATAATCATCATGCCACCTTCTTCGAACAAGACTATCCAACTAAGAAGACAAATCATGATGACCTATTACACCTTGAAGTCCTTGTTCATAAAACCAAAGTTAGATGAGTCTTGGTAGACAGAGGAGAAGGGTTTAATCTTTGCACTTTAAAGTTAGTTAAGGCATTAGATTTATTAGAAGCATGTGTGGAAACCACCAAAAGCATTGTCATTAAGGCTTATGATGATGAAGAATGAAAAACAAAGGGGGTTGAAACACTTCCTATCAGAATTGGTCCTACAGTTATGGAGAGAAACTTCCAAGTTTTGGATCTCACCCTCCCATACAGCCTTCTGCTAGGTAGACCATGGATTCATGCCATGAAGGCAGTCCCTTCCACATATCATCAATGTCTAAAATACCCTTACAATGGTAGTAAGATTACAATAGATAGTGACCCAGATCCTTTCCAATATTGTACTAATCTACGAGAGATACCCCAATGCCAAGTTCCTGTAAACCAAGAAGCTTCATCATCCAATTCATCTCACTATGTCAATCCATCCACTCTCTCTAAAACATCCACTCCACCATCACTACCTTCCAATCCTAAGGTCAAAATACAAGAAAATGGTTGTAGATAATATAACATGAAGACATCTTATTGTGTTAGTCATCTGGTTCCTCCTAAATCATATGGTTTTCCTACAACAGATAGGAGACAGTCAGTGGTCACCATACACATCCCTCCCACAAAAAATCTCACAAAAATGGGGATAATTGAGTAAAGAAGCCATCAACAAGGATGATGTGACCTCTTAGATATACAAAGAGGACAATGAAGCGCCTCCTCCACTTGCTCAGATACCTATAGATCAATATGGCAAAGGTTTTACCATAATGCAAACCAAGGGATACAATGGACATAGTGGCTTAGGTTTACATTAGAATGGGAGGACTAAACCTATCATTGTTTCTAAATGGCCGAAAGGCCTAGGGCTTGGGTTTCAACCACTTTAGATTGGTGTTCCTAGTACCACATCACCTTTACTTGAGGAAGTATGTGCTTCTAAAGATGTTGAGACATCCAATGGACCATCTGACCAGCCCTACTATGATTCCCCCAACTCTAATGAATATGAGTGGGATTCCCTATCCTCCACCTCTATCATGGACCTTGATGAACTATTTGGAGAACTTGACCAAATATTGAAATCCTTACCAAATTCATTAAATTCCTATCTAACGAAGACATTGAAAAAAGAGGAATGGTTTAAACATTACTATTGGGAATCTCTTAATCCTACCTCTTGGGAACTTGACAAATCCACTTCAGATAACCACACCTTGGCATTAGGCCCACCTTAGAATCCACCTAGATCCAAGCAAAAGAGCAAAGAGGACTTGGTAAGAAACTTTTGTGACTATATGAATAACTCGGCTTTTACTTTGACCCCTTTGTACATTGAAACCTCTGATAATGACATGCCCTTAGTATATCCCCAACTCACTGATTGGTACCAACAAGACACACATGTCTTAGACATTTTTGAGAATGACAAAGCAATAGCTGAGTTCCTGGGACTACGAGAAGGCATACCTAGTGGAGATCATAAGGCTGGGTTTCCCATAGACTTGAACAACATGGAATATTTTTGGGAATCTGTTCAACCCTCCAGTCACAAAAATAAGAAAAAGAATGAAAAAGATAAAAATGATGAGTCTCTAGGTGAAAACTGAAAGGGGCCTTTAGACAATGAAAATGTAAAAAATTAGGACGCATCCAAAGGTGAAAACCTCTCCGAGGCACCAAAGGATGGAGGTTTGAACATTCTACCTACTTCTCATGAAAAGGTACCCTTTCTAGTGGAATAATTTGTGGAAATCAACATAGGTACTGAAGAGAATCCTCAACTAGTTTATTTTACAACATCACTAACATAAACAGAGTAGCTAGAATTTTGGGACTTCTTCACACAAAGACATATACATTTTGCATGGTCATGTGCTAACATGCCTAGGATGGATCCTAAACTTGTACTACATCATTTTACTTTAGAACTAGGAGTAAAGATTGTGAAACATAAATTGAGGAAAATGCACCAACAAATTGCTTTACTAGTGAAGGATGAATTGAAGAATCTATTGGACGTTGGATTCATTAGATTGATTGACTATGCAGATTGGATTTCTAATCTAGTACCAGTCACAAAACCAATAGGGGGCATCCACATCTGTACAAATTTTAAAGATATCAAAAAGGATTTCCCTAAAGATGACTTCCCTATGTCAAACATTGACATGATAGTGGACAGGATAGCAGAATATGAGATGTTATCCCTAATAGATGGATTTTCAAGGTATAATTAGATCAATATTGCAACTAAAGACCAACCTAAGACAAATTTCACATGTCCATGGGGAACTTATTTCTGGAATGGCATGCCCTTTGGACTCAAAAATGCTAGAGCAACCTATCAATGAGAAATGACAACTATTTTTCATGACCTCATACACACTCTCATGGAGGACTACATCGATGATCTAATAGCTAAATCATTGACAAGAGATGAGAATTTATAGGTTTTAGACAAGATTTTTCAAAGGATAGAAGAGTATAAAGTGAGACTAAATTCAAAGGAATGTGTGCTTGGCATGAAATCAAGAAAGATTCTAGGATATATCATTTCTAGACAAGGCAATGAAGTGGATCTGACCAAAGTGAAAGCAATAATGGACATTCCTCCACCAGTCAATCTTAGTCAGCTAAGGACACTACAAGGGAGACTACAATCCATTAGAAGATTCATAGTGCATTTAGCAAATAAGACACATCATTTTCAACATTTACTTAGAAAAGGAGTACCCTTTGTATGGACAAGTAAATCCCAGGAAGCTTTTCAATTGATTAAGGATTACCTACTCACACCACCAATCTTAATGCCACCTATTAAGGGATGACCATTGATTCTCTACATTTCAGCCACTACCTCAGCATTAGGAGCATTGCTTACATAGAATGACAATTAGGGTCATGAAAGGGTAGTATACTATATCAACCACACTTTGGTAGGTTATGAGCTCAATTAGAGTACCATTGAACATGCCTATCTTGCAGTAGTTTTTGCCACTCAAAAACTTAGGAACTACATGCTAAACCACCAAACCATGTTGTTTGTAAAGATAGATCCTCTACAATATCTCCTAGGAAAGGAAACATTAACAGGACAACTAGAAAAGTGGGTAATCATACTCAGCGAGTATGATATCTAGTACGTAGAACAAAAAGATATCAAAGGACAAGTCATTGTTAATCAGTTGGTTGATGCATTGATAGAAGTAGATCACCCTTTAGTTGCATATTTTCTTGATGAGTTCACATTCACCATTGACATGAGAATGACATGGAAATTATACTTTGATGGTTCCCACACAAATCATGGCTCAGGGGCTAGTATATTGTTTATCACACCACAGGGTGACTCTATTCCTAAGTCATTCAGGATTTCCTTTCCATGTACCAACAACATCAGAATATGAGGCTCTTGTGACAAGATTATGCATGGCAGTCAAATGGAAGATCAAGAACCTATAGGTTTAGAGTGATTCTCAATTGGTAATCCGACAAGTAAATGATGACTATGAGACTAAAGATGAAAATATTGCACCCTACAAATGCATGATAGATAGTTTTAAAGAATATTTTGACAAGGTGGACTTTCATAAAGTACCTCATGTTCTAAATAGGTCATTAGAATCCATGGCAACTATTGCTTCACTCTTGGACATACCTAGCAATGTGCCTAAATTTGAGTTTTTGGTAGAACAAATTTTGGTCCCTTCCTATGACATCCCAAATTTGGAGATGGTGTGTGAGATTGTTGGTCCCAATTCTCCATGGTATTAAGAAATCTATGACTACCTCCATGCTAAGATCATACCCCATGACCTTTCCAACAACTAGCGTAGTACTTTTATCCATAAGGCAGCCAAGTATTCCATCATCAGAGACACCCTTTGTAGACGTGCCCTAGACAATACCCTATTGAGATGTCTCGATACTGAAGAAGCACAAGAAACCTTGCGTGGGGTACATGAGGGCATATTTGGATCCCATTCTAGTGGTCCTACCTTAGCTAAGAAGATTATGAGACTAGGTTACTATTGGCCTACCATGGAAAGGACTCATATATCTTTGTCAAGAAATGTCATCAATGTGAGGTACACAGAGACTTGATACATGCACCAACATAGGAGATTCATCCCATAACATCACCATGGGACTTTTCCCAATGGGGACTCGATCTCATAGGTAAGATACATCCCAAATCCTCCAATGGCCATAAGTTCATTATTATTTCCACTGAGTATTTTACCAAGTGGATTGAGGCTATTCCCATGACTTACATCACTAGAACACATATTTCTAATTTTTTTCTGAACTAAATCATCTTTTGGTATGGTGTCCCTCAGTCCATAATCACAGATAATGGTCGTTCATTCAAGAACCAAGAAGTCTATCATCTTTGTGAATAATTCCATATCCAACATCACTTTTCCATCCCATATTACTGACAAGGTAATGGCCAAGTTGAGGCATCTAATAAAACTATCATTAGAATCATCAAAAAGACTATCAGTGAGGTTGGTCGTGATTGGAATTTATAGCTTAATCCAGCCTTATGGACTTACCGCACAAGCATCTATACTCCCACTAGTGCCACTCCATATTCCTTAATATTTGGTTCTGAAGACATCTTGCCTATTGAGGTCAAGATTCCTTCCCTAATGGTATCTTTGAAAGGGCATATTGACATTGAAGAGTACCATGTTTCAAGACTACATGAGCTAGAGTTCCTAGATGAATGAAGACAAAAGGCATTAGATCATCTCCAAGCATATCAAAATTGTCTTCATTGTAGCTACAATAGGAAAGGCTTGAATAGAAATTTTGACATTGGTGACTTGGTCTTAATGGAGAATCCCAAGAATCAAGCTAAAAGAGAAAAAATAGGAAAGTTTGAACCTGACTTGTTAGGACCCTACATTGTTATAGAAGCCTTTGGATTAGGAGCATATCAAATCTCTACTCCTAAAGGAAAACCATTATCAGCACCTATCAGCAGTCTTTATTTGAATAAGTTCTACGCATAGCTTTTGAGAGCCTTGTCTTAATTATCAAAAATACAAAAAAATAAATCAAAAAAATCATTACCTAGGTGAAAACCTGGCAAACAGGCATCTTGGTAACATCAAAAACTAAAAATAAAAAAATCAAGAAAATAGTAAAGGGAAATAAGTCATCCAATAGTGAAAACCACTTTGGTGGAGCTTTGGAGAAGTACCATGGTGAAAACTTGGCAAACAGGCACCATGGGTAGTCAACTCTACTCCTTTGTCTACCATCATTGCAATCTGACTTCCCCTGTACATAGCACCTATCTTTCTTATCTATATCCCTTTATATATCATATCTTTCCCATCCATTTCTTGTACATACCATTCATAATAAATGGTTTTCTTTTCGATAACTTTTAACAATTGACATCAAGCACACTTCGTATCCCCCATCCCATCCTATTCATAATCAATTGGTATTATACCTAACTGGGGGTAAGTACTTGACTTACATCATATTGGTTCTTACATTGGTTGTTTTGAAAATGTAAAACCATAAAAAAATCCAAAAATAGAGTCAGGTTCAGTTGTACTAGTTAGTCTGTGTCATTTTCAAACTACGTTGCCTCTGTGAAAAAATGTCCTGAAAAAATCAAGAAACATCAAAAAACTTCAAAAAGACAAAAAAAGTCAAAACATGTCAAAAATCCAAAAACAGAGTCAGGTTCAGTTGTACTAGTTAGTCTGTGTCATTTTCAAACTATGTTG
This sequence comes from Sequoia sempervirens, assembly GCA_007258455.2. Classification (NCBI taxonomy): domain Eukaryota; kingdom Viridiplantae; phylum Streptophyta; class Pinopsida; order Cupressales; family Cupressaceae; genus Sequoia; species Sequoia sempervirens. The sequence goes on along the minus strand of VDFB02000363.1, from coordinate 135,467,311 downwards.
CCTCTGCGAATGGATGTAGGCAAGGCCATCTGCCTATGTGCCTCTAAGGCATTAGGTCAGTCCTTTTAGGTTTGTTTGTATAAAATCATGATTCAATCCATTTGTCTATATGACAAGGTCATTGGTCACATCGAGATATGAGGTATATGTGTGTATAACCTAGGAAAGGCCATCAATCGATGAGCCCCTGAGGCTACACTAGCTTAGTCCATTAGGGTTCATCACATGTACTACCACACACTTCACATATCTTCATACAAATCAATATTTTTTATATTTAGTCTTGTCAGTCAAAGTCTGGTTGAACTACAAGGTCTTTGTGTGTATAACGTAGGTAAGGCCATCAATCAATGAGCCCCCGAGGCCACACTAGGTTAGTCCTTTAGGGTTCATCGTCAAGCACAAATAGCTGTTAGCATATCACATCAAGTCACACATCAACAAGATGAACAAGTCAACAATCTCATCAAGTTAAATCAAACAAATTTCTAGAGCAACAATCAAAACAAATTAACTAATGTCCACTACAGGATGTGTCCTTCCTAAAAACAAACATCATCAAAACAATCAACCTAATGTCTTATACAAGATGAGTCCTTCCTGAATACAAACACTGTCAAAAAATTAGCATAGCCTTACATAGGTTATCACATCAACAACATGAGACTCAACATCTTATATGATACGTGTCTTTCTAAAACCAAGCTTTTTTCATGCCTTATATAGATAGTCACAAAATTGAAACTAGACTCAATGTCTTATATAGTATGTGTGCTTCCTAAATTAAAGCTTTATTAATCAATTATCTTATCAATCAAAACAATCAAACAAACAAATCAAGTTTTGGAAAATATTTTACTGGATTTTGACTTTATGGCTTGTTTATCTTATCATTTTATTTGGTTTTATCTAGGAATCCTATTACTAAGATTTACTAAGATTTCTCAAGGATGTCCCTTGAAGGATTTAGAGAAGCAATGATGTATTAGAATTCTATTTTCTTTGACTGTTGTTTGTCGACTTTCTTTTAACTTTGATTTTTGAGTCATGTTACTAGTTTCCTCAAGGATGTCCCATGAAGGATTTAGAGGAGTGATGATGTCTCATGACCCATCTTTTATTTGTTTGTTTTATGTGGTTTGTCTTGACAAAAAGACTGGGGAAACTACGCCCTTAGTATGAGTCAGGACAATCCTTTTCTGTAACTATCTTTTTTTAGTAGGTGGATAACTTTGCACACCTTGATCTATCTCATATCATGGTGTTTTTCTCCATTTGTATTAGTTACCACCCAATGATGATTTAGTGCAAGGCCTATTGTGATTCAGCAAAACATCAAAGATTGCTAATACTAACATCCATTATCTTTTATTATTTATTTCTTTTCCCATTAACATTTCTTCTTTCTTGCATTATGACAGAGTCCTGTGACACACAAAAGTATAAAGCATCTTGCATATGCATTCATGTTAGAAACATCATGTAAATATCACACATTGTAAATCATACATATATCTTGCATTTGAAAAACAAAAAAATATAGGAATCTATCATATCTAGGAAACCATGGCATAATAGGCAATTCACCATCATAGATCATCAAATGTATAGCATCGCATGTAGATAGCATTGTAAATATATATATCACATTGCAACTCATAATCATGAACATCGAATCCATACATACCATCCATCGATACTATAAAATTAAATGCATACATCATCATATAGAATCAAAATCACATCATTAGCTGCATAAAACATCATAATGTAAATAGGATCATCCATAACATATGCATATCATATAGACAATAACATATCATATAGAAAACATCCATAAATAAAAGATTGTGTAATCATAAATAGAATTGCACATCATAGGAATCACCACAAAAATCATATATATATATTGCTCAAGAAGTGTCACATCATAATCTCATAATGTATCAATAAAAATGAATCCCATAGGCTCTATGATCAAAATTCAATGTCTAATGAATAAATATCAGAAGATGTCTCTATCCAAAACTCCCACTACTCCCATGTTGAGAATGTGGAGGTGACTGATGATGAGATATTGATGACCGGTGTGCAGAAGAAGGCCTATCATATGGCCCAGTTCTGTGAGGTCCCATGACCCCCTCTATACTCTAAGTCCTACTCTGAGTCCTACTCCATGACCTGCTACTATGTGCCTAAGAGTAACTAGGAGCCTATCTCTCAGGAGGAACCTCTCCCTCATATAGGTCCATGTAGTAAGTCGCTCTCTCACCAGCTTTGACTAACTCCCAAGTGAAAGTTGTAGCTAGCCCACTACAAAGAGCTATAAACTCTGTAAATCTCTGCTCGGTCTCCTGTCTTGGAGCTATGGCTTGATCCCTATCCATATATTCTTTGTCTCTCTCCATTTGTACTGAGTCTCACTTTTCCATCAATGCCCTCATCCTCTCCTCTAGAGACTCTACTCTGGCCTATAGATCTGCTACCTACTAATCAACGGGACCTGTATCCTCCTATCATGACCGCTCTCTCCCATCATCATCCCAATCCTCCAAAATTCTGCTTGGAGCTCCCACTCCTAATCATCCATCTCCTCCTCATCATCATCCTGGTATCCAATGAGCATACCAAGAACATCTATCTTTGCATCCTCCCTAACTTCCTCCTCCTATGTATGCTCCTTAGCAATGTCCTCCTCTATTGCATGATCCTCTTTACTAGCCCCAACATCAAAATCCTCCTCTCCTCTTCCAATTTCAAGCATGGGCACATCCTAGCCCTCTCCCTCCTCTTGGATGGGTGAAAAATGTGGGCCTCATCCTCTATGACCACATCGACCCCTACCACCACCCCTTCGACCTCCTCCTCTACCACCGCAACCTCTACCTCTACCATGCCTACCTCGAGGTCCTATCCCACAACTCTCCATAGGTGCATCCTACTCTAGATCAGTAAAGGGAATTGGCCTATGACTTGCCCACCATGCATCATATGCATCTGTTGTACCTGGATCAGCCGCTCCACCTCTCCATCCCCACTGATCCAATTGTAACGCATCAATATTTGCCTCAGTTGTAGCAATGGATATCTTTGGTCCCCATAGCATAACCTCCCTAGAATATTGTGCATACTTTGCCGGCCTCGAGGCTCATCCTGAACCTCTCCAAACTGTCTCAAGACTCTATCTGGAAAATTCCTCTCAATAATATGTACATGTGAAACTATTTGACCAATCAAATACTGAGTCTATTGACAGAATGGTAGATGTCAATCCTCATCCGACCACTGAGCACAATCCATGTACAACCTCCATATGAACTATACCATGGTGTTAATGGCATGTATGTAGTAACTTGTGTCTCCTATGTGTATCTTGGTTTTTTCCCCCACATATCAAAAGACATAAGGAGATCCTTGCTCTAGCTCGGCTATAACAGACATACAAAATATAGCAATGTGTTCACACGCCCATACCATCAGCATTGTGGTACCACATCTCATTAACTGTGCCTCTCTATATGCTATATCATGCAAATGAAATTATAACATGGTGAGCAAACATGGACCCCATGCATATACTACCCATCTCTTTAACATACCCACTAGCATCTCCCCCCACCCCACAGGAAATCCATGACCTTGGTAGTCAAGAAAAACTATCCCCCCAATCAATGTACATAACATACAATCTATCCTATCATATCTACCCACTAGGACATGCCATCTAATCTCATAATGATCTATCCCTAGTTTTCTAATATCATCATGGAGGTAATATCTACACATCTCACTGAAACCCCTCTATGTATCATACATAACTTTGGTACCCCTAATCGGCACCCTCAAAATCCTATATACATCCTCTAATGTAACAATGGCCTCACATGTAGGTAGATGAAAAGAAGACATTTCAGAGTGCCAATGCTTGCAAAGAGCAGTTAGCAAACCTTGGTTTACCGGAATAGTGGGCATATAGGTGACATGATGCAAACCCAGGTGCTAGAGGAACTGTCTCTCCCTACTCTACATTTGATCTTGAAATTCAAAAGTAAATGGTCTAGACTCCCTCATGTAAATTAGATCCAATACAACCTGCAATGGAATAATGCATATTTGGTGTCAGAAAACAAAAAACCTTTTACAGTCCAAAATTTCAAAAAAAAATCATAGCCAAATGCATCGCTTTAAGGAAAATGTGTTGCAAAAATCAAATGCATCATTAAACTCTGCAAATGCATCAAAAAATCTCACATGTGTCATCAAAGAATGTAGATGAGTTCATTTATGCAAATGCATCCAAATAGCGACCAAACTCAAACATTTATGCACATGTGTATCAAAATGCAAATGTGATGCAGATTCTAACAAGTGTTTTCATTCCTCACAAATGTGTTTCAAATCTACGTATGCGGTGCACAAAATATCAAGTGTGTTCATTTAATTGTATGCCTATGCTAGCCTATATGTGTTTCTACAAATGCAACATTCCACAGAAAAATGTGTTGATTATGTATTGAATAAAAAAGTGATGCATGAGAAAAAATTGGATTAAATGCCTAAAAATGTGTGAAATGAAAAAATTCAAAAGACGGTGTCTGAGTACTTACTGGGGGTATCGCATCTGTAGGACATGTTAGCTCTAAAAAATGTAGGAAAAATGCCTCAAGAGGCTGCCAATCTCTTGGTATGTTTCAGGGTAACAAACAAGGTCAAAAGGTTTAGATCTCCTACTCTTCAGGTTCTGCTAGACCTAGGCGGGTGTACCTATATGAGTGAAGTAGACTTAATGCGCTTATCCTTTTTTGGAAATGTTTTACCCACAATGGCAGATGGGAGTGAACAAATAAAACTAAATTTCATATAAATTGTATAGCAATATTCAAATCTAAATCCTAATATACTCAGTTAACAGATGTAGAAGAGAATGAATGAATCTAAATGGTGAAATGTAGAGACTAGTGCCTTATTGGGTATGCAGAGTCAAATGAAATAGAAATGGGCAACTTATTTCTGGAGAACACTCAAATTTTTTGGCATATGTTTTGTTTATAACTTGTATAAACATGCAAGATTGTGATTAATAAGCTCTTCTTAATAATCTAGATGAATTTCCCTGATTACTATGATTAATCAAAAGGATTTAATCTTTTCTTGAAAGAACCGATCAATCGACCACATAGATACAACAAATGTGCACTGATAAACTGAATATAAACTTGTTATACCAATTTAAACAACCAGAAAACATCAATCTTGGACACAACTTAGTAATACTTTCAATAAGCACAATAGACAATTGACACCAAAAATGAACCACCACATCAACTGATTTTCATTGATATCTCCATTTGAAATCATGCATCATAGTCTCTTATCTGAATATTTTATTCTACTATATCCATTTTTAATCTAGCTATTGTATCTAATATCTAATCTTCTCTCATATCTTATTTTACAATTGCAAATGGATATTTATACATTTGCATCTGAAAATACACATCACTTTGAAATCACAAGTCGGTGAGCAACAGTATTCGGGCTTCATTTAACATGCGCCAAACACTCGCTGAGACATCCCGTAGTCATGCCGAAATCCAATGTCTCGCCGATAGATATTCTTTCATCTCATGCATGTCACTGTAACATTCTATTGTCGAGGAGACATCTCATAGGCACCTTATGTATCACCGAGAAATCTCCTTAAGTTCACAATATCATTCTCACATTGATGCAAAAAAATGTCGGCATGACAAAATGAGTCAGTAAGACTGCAAGACCTTCTGCCTATAACCCTTGGTAGAGTCCCATTGTGCTTTTTCGGCGAGACCCAATGCACTCACCAAGACCTTACTCCGATGCACATTAGTCTTACCAAGATGTATATCTTTATTGTCGGTCGGCAAGACACTACGGATTTGCTAAGACCTCATCCTGAATATCTTTAGTCTGGCCGAAATGTATATCCTTATCACCGGTCGGAAAGACACGCCCCATTTGGTGAGACATTATTCTGATGCTTTGACTCTTGTTGATATGTATATCCTCATTGACGTGACATATGGGTCGCTATGACTTACTCTGATGAAAATATCTTTCGTCGATATGCTCTTTTTGTTTCCGGTTGGTAAGACATGAAACGATCGGTAAGAAATCACCCTGAGACCCCCTAGTTTGGCTGATAAGCCTCCTTGTGCTTTGGTCGGTGAGATACGACTCATTCAGTGAGACCTCACCCAAGTGATATCACTCTCATCGATATGAATTTTCCTCTGTCGCTGAAACAATATGAATGTCCTACTGATAGGTTCCTGTAGATTAATTCCAATCGGTGTGACATCCTTGAGGTCTTGTTGATAGGCAACAACAGACGTATATTAACAAAAATGCATTATGGGTCGGGGAGACCTTGACAATCTCATGCCAATATAGAATATAATGGGAATTATTCAAGACTTGATGGAATTTATGGTACCACATGGCCAAATATGGGGAAAATGTGCTCATGGTAGGACTTATTTGGAAACTCATGGGTATGAACAACATGTAAAATGCATCAGAATTTTACAGTTCTAACAATGGCTCTATCTGGGGATGAATGGTTGTGAAATCATTACAAGGATCCAAATCTCTGGGTGAGTAGACTAGACACAAGATTATGAACAGTGAGCAAAATGGGAATGGAAATGAATGTAAAATGGGGATGAACAAAACCCTAAACTATTGTGCATGGAAAAGAATTTTTAAGAGGATTATCAAGAGTTGTCCATGCACTGGCAACCCTTAATCCTCTGTGTTGCTCAAGAGAAAAATGGTTTAAGAAATTTCCCATGTACAGGAAATTCCTGATCTTCACCAGCCATATTTTGTAGATGATATGAATCTTCACCCCTCTTTCCAACAACCACAAAAGGTCCCAGCCACAAGGCTTCAAATTTCCCATGCTTTCCTTTCTCTTGACACCTTGCATTCCACATTAGCACCAGATCATTTTCTTCAAATTTTCTATCTTTTGCCTTTTTATCAAATAGATACTTCATCTGTGTCTGTAACTTCATGCTCTGATTTTGAGCTCCTCTTCTTATCTCAGTAAGTTCACCCAGTTGTTCCATTCTTTCCTCCATAGGCTTTGGAATATCCAAATCTTCCTAAAGGACAAACCTATAGACTGGCAACAAATTTTGTAAAGGCATCCTAGCTTGTGTTCCATACACCAATTCAAATGGGGATTTTCCAACTGCCTTCTTTACAGTGATTCTGTCAATCCAAACAACCAATTTCAATTTCGAATCCCAAGCTTTCTTGTTCTAACCTAGCATCCTTCTTATAATCTTCAGAAGACTCTTATTGCTAGATTTTGCTTGACCATTAGCTTGTGGATGATAAGGAGCTACATAAGAAATGGTAATACCATATGTGCTACAGAAATTTCTGAATTCATCTGACCTAAAACGCATCCCATTTTTAGTGATCAATATTATTGGTATACCAAATCTGGTAATGATGTTGTCCATTAGAAAAAATTTCACAACTCTACTTGTAGCCTATTTAGTTGGGATTGCTTCAACCCATTTGGTAAAGTAATCACTGGCCACCAGTATCCACCTATGTCCACCACTTGATTTTTCTTGTATCTCTCCAATGAAATCAATTCCCCGTTGATGAAAAGGGGCATCAGCATGCAAGGGTCGAAGTGGCAAAGCTCCCCAATACTTCAGTTTTCCAGAGAATTTCTAGCAGGCTTCACATTTTCTTACATATGAAAAGGAGTCATTAAAAACCTTTGGCCAGTAATAACCTACCCTGAGAATTTTATGTGCAGTTGTTTTTAAAGAGTAATGTCCTCCACAAACCCCTTCATGCATTTCACTTAAGACATGCCTGGCTTGTGATTCATCCAGACATAACAATAGTATACCATCCATGTTCTTCCAAAACAGATCTCCATCCTTGAAGACATACTTAGATGCCTAGAACTTCAGAGTTCTTTTCTGGCTATCACTCAATCCTTCTGGACACTTCATGCATTTAAGGTAATGCATGATATCTGCATACCATAGAGTATGCTCAATGCTCGCAATGGCAGTCTCTTCTTCTACACTACAAATTTGATTTGCTTCAATTTTCGCTTATGCCATTAACTTAGCCAAGCCTTAACCTCTTACTAATTTAGTAATTTGTATCTCTATGTCAAACTCTTGGATTTTGTTAATCCATCTGCATCTTTTTTCTCTTACTTCATACTATGTCAGAATATCCTTGATAGCTACATGAGGGACATAGGCAATCAACTTTGCTCCAACAAGATATGCCTAAAAGCTTTTATAGCTTTCACTAATGCAAATGCCTATTTTTCCATTATATCATACTTCAATTCAGACCCATGTAATGACTTACTAAAGAAAGACACAGGCTGTTCATGACCATCCTCATTCTTCTGTAACATAACAACAACAATAGTGTGCATTGAGGTGAATGAAAATATCTAAAAAGGCTTTGCAAAATACAGAGACTTAAGGACAGGAGCTTCCTTGATGGCCCTTTTGATCGATATAAAAGCTTCCAAAGCCTTTGTAGTCCATTCTATTTTCTGTCCTTTCCTCAACATTTTTGATATGGGTTTAATGATCTCAGCAAAGTTAGAAACAAATCTACTGACAAAGTTGATATGTCCAAAGAATGATTGTATATCCTTAACAGTTTTAGGGATAGGAATTTTATCAATGGCCTCAACCCTTTCAAGATCTATCCTAATCCCCTCTTTTGAAACAATATGTCCCAAGAACTTACATTCTGTAACTGCAAAATGACACTTCTTAGGGTTCAAGTTGATACCATATTATAAGGCTTTAATAAATACCTTCTCTAGATGTTGTACATGATCTTCAGCCTTCTTTAAGTAAGCAGTGAGGTCATCCTGATACACCACCATGATAGCATTGATCAAATCTGCAAATGCTACATCCATAGCTCTTTGGAAGGTTTCCCCTACATTTGTAAGACCAAATGGCATTCTCATGTATACATATGTCCCCCAAGGAGTTGTAAAAGCCATCTTGTATTGTTCAGATTCTTTGACTTTAACCTGGTTATAGCCCAAAAACCCATCCATCATAGATAGTAGTTATCACCCTATTACCTTATGCAATATAGCCTCCATGTTGGGTAGAGGATAATTATCTTTGAGGGATGCCATGTTTAGATTTCTGAAATCTACACATAGCCTGATATCTCTATTTTTCTTTCTTATAGGGACCAAGTTTGAGACCCACGTTGAATGCTTGATTGGTTTAATGATTCCCCCATCTCTGAGCTTTGCCAATTCTTCTTTCATTTTAGGCTCTAACGTTGGATTTATGGGTCTTTGCTTTTGTACAAATGGCTTAGCATCTGGCTTCAATGGTATTTCATGCTGAAAAAAATCCTCCCTGTATGCTTTTAGATCTTCATAAGACCAGGAAAACACATGTTTATATTTTCTCAGCAACTCTATCAACATTCTTCTAATTGTAGGGCTTATTTTCTTCCCTATGTACACGTTTCTTGGTGTCATCTCAGTCCCGAAGTTAATTTCTTCAATATCTTCCCTTTTGATTGGTGTTTTCTTCATGAGGGACTGATCATTTCCATCATACACCCTCTCCAGTGCCACTAAGTCTTTAGGAAGCTTATTTGTTTTGATCTGTAAGATCTTCTTCCCAAATATTGTTTGCTTCCCATCCACTTCTTCAACAAAGGCGTTGAAGTCAATCTCTTGGGCTTCATATTGATCTATATAATGGAAGAATTTCAAAAGGTCAATATCATCATTAAAAACCTGCCAACTATAAATGTTATCAGGCACAATAGGCTTTGTCTTGAACTCAATCTGTGATACTCCATCCAATGTAATGTCATCTCTTTTCAGCACCACATTTGCTAAAAAATCTGCCATTATGTTCTTTGACCTATCAATCCACTCAATTGAGAAGGCATCAAACAACTCAATTGTGTCCCACACAAAATTCCTATACTGTTTCAGTCTTTTATGTTTTGCTACATACTTCAACTTAATTTGTGAAACAACCAACTCAGAATCCCCTAAGACAGCCAACAACTTTATTTTATGTTTCATAGCTATGTTCAAACCTGTCAATAAAGCTTCATATTCTGCCACATTGTTTGTACATTCAAATGTTAACAGGAATGAATACTTAAATGTAATACCTTCAGGTGAAACAAACACAATCCCAACCCCATTACCTTTTTGACTGCATGCTCCATCAAAATACATTTTCCACACCTCATTGCAGTTTTGTGCCACATGCTTCTCAATTGGATCACTATTGGTTAATTCCAGTTGGGCTGATTCTATCTTAAAACTTCCAAGATCAACATCACAAAAATAATTGATTTGATCTTGTGGTACACAATCAACAACCTAGTCCATTCTTGGCTCCCCATATAACTTCATTTCCTGACCATTTACTGGAATTGTTGCATAAGAGAGATCAAACTAAACATTTCCACCAACTATTGCCATCCACTATCTTGATAGAAGCATCCCAAACTGAGGAGTGGTGTCAATTACTGTTATATCAATGTTATAGGCCACGTGAGGATAAGCAGCTAGCTTGACTTCAATATCTTCCATTATACCAACAACAGGAATAGGTCGATTATCCATTGCATAGCACTTGCCTCCATTGGTATCAACCCACATGCCAAGCTGTTTCATAACTCTTACTGGCATAATATTTATGGCAGCACCAGAGTCTATCATGCAATTCCTCAACAATTTGTTATTTATGAGTAATGTAGTGAAAAAAGGATCAATTTCTGGGGGACTCAATAATACATTACTAAGGAATACTTCTAGGATATTCACTTTCTCTTGCTTATTAATAGTTTTAGTGGCCATCTTACTTTCAGAATTCACATGTTTTTCATTCCCATTTGTTATTAATTGGATAGCATTGTCTTTGTATTCCTTAATTTTCATCATCTCAAGTAGTGGAACAGACATCTTTACCTAAGAAAAAGCCCAAGTGAAGTCAAAAGAAGAACCCTCCACTTTAACCACTTTCTTTTGTTTTGACATTTCTCCTTTGTTTTCTTCCTTTTCTCTTTTACTTGACTGATCAGGCTTTTGCATTTCTTTGTGTAATTCCTTCACTTCCTCCTTTTGGACAGACTTCTGTTCACTTTTATCATGTTGTTTATTTTTAGCCTTTTTCACAGTTCCTTGTGTCGCCTTTTGCTCTTTCATAAATATTCCCCTGGGGACACCTTCCTTCTCATTTACTATCCTATTTCTCAACTAGTATTTACTCTTTGCTTCTTCAACTACAACAATAGTTAATCTCTCTATCTCCTCTTCAGTAAGTTTCCTCATACTGCATTAAGTAGGTACTTCAATAGAATGTGGCTTTGTATAATCTTCTTCAAAGTCAGAAAGGATCTATTGTTCAGCCATGTGGACATTGTATCTCTGGTTTGAAACATCATACTCATAACCTTCATCCTCTGAAGATGAGTACCTCTCCTCAACATGGTGAAAAGTATTTGAAGTCAAATACACTGTGTGATCTTCTCCATTGTTTCCCATCAACATTCCTTCTTCTTGCATTCTTTGGGATACACCACAATAGTCTGGGGAATGTGGCTTATCACAAACTTCACATAATAATTGTTATTTACCATATAGGTTCCCTTCTTCCTTAGTGGATCAAGAGTTTCTTTGTTTCTAGGCCTATCTGTTATAGGTTTTCCATCTTTCCAGTTTGAGTTATAAGGCATGTCATGTAACCTTGGCCTTTCATTCCTGTATGTGTTCTCCTATTTGTATTGATAATTATTGGTTTGTTGGGGAGCCCTTGGGTTGTCTCTTTTATCATTTATCCCAGCAGCTCTCCTATTGTTTTCAATTGTTAATGTTGTCTTTTGGGCTTCAGCCAAATCTCTTGGGAATCTATTTATCAGTTCATACCCTGTTTTAGGATCGAACACATTCAAATAAACACTCAATGCCACAGAGTCTGACAATTTTGATCCAGGAGGTATTTTATTTTGCAGTTTATTGAATCTTCAGTTGAAATCATAAATTGAGTCATTCTAATTTTTTTGAATTCACATCAATTCATGAAGAGCAACATCAGGTGCACTTTGATTCCCATATTGCTCAAGGAATCGGTCCTGAAATATTTGGAGAGAATCAATAGAGGTTGTTGTTAGGCTGTTGAACCAATCTCTGGCTTCTTTAGTAAGCGACATCATGAACAACCTCATATGTAAATCTTCATAAGCTACATCCAAATCTTGAATAAAGGCATTAAAAATCCTTAAATGGTCTTCAGCAGAAATTGCACTACTCCCTGTAAACTTAGGCACCAGACCTCTCCAACTGCCATCCATAGGGTAGGGGTATAAATGAAACCCTGCTAAATCAAACTGTCTGATCATTATTGTATACTAGTGAGGGGGAGGGTTAGGTGGATACTGATATTTGTACATCAAATTATTGAATTGTGTATGATGATGTGGTGCATAATGCTGATTATGAGGTGGCTGCATATTTGTATATT
>VDFB02000363.1:135426485-135454651 GCA_007258455.2 Sequoia sempervirens | reverse complement strand
ATATGAGAACTCTAGAATTTTGCAAAACTTGAAAGTTCCATCAGTGGCTCTTTTTGGGGACGTTTGTTCCTTAGTGAAGAGAGGGAGAATTTAAATCCTCTGGAGAAGCAGACCAAGTGCCTACTCCATTGGGAAACAAAGTCAAAAGGTCATCTCTACTCCCAACTACTTTGGTTTGACAAGTCAAACCACATATGATGGCCCAAGGCCACAAAAACTATAGGCCCTTTCTTACCTCTGTCATAGAAAAATTTCTCATCATATCTCACTAAATCCAATATGAAGACATTACTGGAATATGCCTAATTGAACATGCTCGCAGCTCTCAATAACTTAGCAAGTACAACATTATCAACAAATTCATAACTACCCTACATCTAAGAATCAAGCATACCCTTAAAATATTGATTATTATGTGGAAATGACTCATAAATTTTGTCATTCAAAATATTGTGAAGTTGAAAACAATTTTCCTTAATGTCTTTCTCATTACCACCCTACATGAAAATTCCATCCAGCTAAAAAATATGGCACTCATACTATGCCATATAGTTGGGATTATCAAGCTTAATCTGATTCGTAGTTTGCATGTCAAAGGTGAAACAATTATAAGGACCAATCAAAATATTATGCACATCATGCAAACTATCTACAACTTTATACAAAAAAATACACTCATCTATTGGCACACCCTATAATTGTGCCTCAACATGTTGGTGTAGAGAATCATTAAGAATCTCTACCCTTTCCTTATTCTTACTCACTTTGAGACATTCTACACATATCATACTAACATCTTCAACATTCATATTTTCTTCAAAAGTGACTAATTTTGGTTCCAAAAGATAATTTTTGTTTCCTTTTAAATCAGCCCCCATATCCATATGAAAAGACTCATAACTAGGCTCATCTAAATTAGGAAATAAATAGTTATCTAACTCTGCATTAAAATTCTCCAAATTTGGCTTGTAAACTTGTTGGTTATTTGTTGTTCTTAACTCATCAACACAAGTTTCTAAGTTTGCATCAGTTTGTACCTTTTCATGCTCATCATATAATGCATCATTACAATCTAATGGCTACCTTCCTTGACCTACATTACCATCATGGTGAATGGCCTATTCATAACTGGAAGGCATATTAGATACCAATTTTTCATATCTTTCATAATAAATATTATCATCACTATCAAAATCAATATGAATATTACACTAACTAAGGGTTATTCATAACTAAAGGTTATTCATATGTGCATATTTCTGGTATTCAGTGGTTAAAAAATTTGAGATTTGTTCACTATTTGATAGACCACAGTTCTGATCAATTCTTTCAACCATTTCTTCCTCTTGTCCTCCAGTAGAAGAACATGCTTTTCCAAGTTGTAAGTCAGGGCATACCAAGATATTACCACTATCAAAATCTAGAAACTTCATACACTGGGTTTCATCATTGAATTGACCATTTATAACTTCTTGAAAGTAAAGAGAAGGATTTTAAAAATTATGACCATTAGTGGTGAATATTGCAACACTCCTAACTTCTTCCTTCTTAGATATGCACTTTTTTGTATCTAAAACTAGGGATATTTGATCATTTGTATCATTACAATTGTTGTTTACATCAACATGCTTATCCACAACTGAAGACAACAAACTTTACACATTCATTTCTCATAATTTCTTCCATATTATCTAAACATGTCTAAGCCATTTTCATATTCAAAATTTTAAAATCTTTAATTAGTGCACTAGATCCCTCCTCAAAAGCTTCAAAATACAAACAAATGCAATCTGATGTACTAGGTTTGAAACTTTCAAGGATTAGTGCAAGATAAACAAATTTTTTTTGACTAAAATCACCTCTTGACTCATCATCTTGTTTCTTAAGTTTCTTTAACATTGTGACAACATCATAAGGTTCTTTTGCAAATTCTTTCCTAAAAGAATCCACCAAGTTATCCCAATAGGAAAAGGACTTCTCAAGAAAACCTAAGTACCAGTCCCTAGCTTTAGCTTCAAGAGATCTTAAAAAAAAATCATCCACATATCCTAATCTCTAAATGAATGTTTCACCATGACGCTATAAAAAATTTGGACATTTATATCTCCTTCACACACATTGTATCCATTAAATCTAGGCATTTGTTTATAGACTCGAGATGGCATACTATTAACCTTATAATCAATCCATGACAATTCTAATTGGTCATATAATGAATCAAATGAATTGACAAAAGGTGCAAAATTTTGGTTGACAAGCCTAGCATGATTGTCTCTTAATTGGGCTTCCATAGCCATCAAGTGCCTTTTATTTAATTCTTTAACTCCTCTTTTGAATACAGCTTTCCATTTCGGCCTTATCCTAGGCTTGTCTTCACTTGGGTTGATGCACTTTTTGGGATCAACTATCTCAAGATTTTCAAATTTACGAATTCTTTTGACAATATGCATCCAATTTTCTAATGGCATGGTTATTTCTCTTTTATAATCCATGGATGTATGCAAATATGGTTTTAACTAGTGCACAATCACAACAATACCAATATGAAGAAAAATTGCAAATAGATAGTAATTCTTAAGATATACTTCATTCTAACCATCCATACTTTCTAGTTTGTGAATACAACTTTAAGTGGAGAAGAAATTATGTACCTTCACACCTCCAGTTACTTCAACGTTGAATAGAGCATTTTTAGGTTACAAATAACAAACATCAACCCTTCATATGTAGAAATTGTCTGAGCAGAGTCACCACGTCTTCAGTAAGAGGAAAAACTTTGAAACAAGGACATCTTTATCTGAGTTCCTCCAACAAAGTCACTTAAGGGCCACAACAAACCAATTTGTAGATTTGGAACTTCTTCAACATTTGAACCAGATGTTCATTTCTTTTTTACTCTTTTAAATGGTCTTTGACACATTTGTATCAAGGATACAAAGGTGTCCCCACTAGAGTCACCATTTCTATTGGTTATTTTTTTAGAACCAATTTTAGAACCAAACTTAATCTTAGTCGTATCCTATGAGCTCGCCACAACCCAATTATCAGCTAGTTTGGGGATTGGCCAACACTTAAGTATTAGTAATTCACTTCTTCTCTTTGGGCTCTGTGAAACCCAAGGAGGGTAATCCCCTGGATACTCATAATATCTCACATTTAGTCAAGAGTATTTATTTGGACAAATGCATTATTCCATGAAATCACCTCTATCAAAGGCTCGACAAACCTCAGATAAAAGTGTCACTTATTTTCAAGAAGTGCACCTTCATACATTAGGGTTGGGACATTGTAATTTAAAGTATTTTGAATCATTCTTCATCTTTAATCCTAGGCCCAATTCAATACTGGCTCAAAAGACTATAAGATAAACTAATAAAATAATCATTGCTTTATCTAAGGTAGAAAACGAGTTAAAACTGCTAATCAATTGGTAATACAATTTTGATTAAACCTCATAAATTAGAGGACCATTAGAGTGTTACTCTCTAACATCTAACTCATTGTGTATGCAAAATATCACTTCCTTACTAAATCTTATATTCTCTTCTCACAAACTAATGAGCTCATTTCAATGTTTAATCAATTCATTGAGTTGAAGCATAAAAAAAATTCATGCATTCTGTGCAAATGAAAAAAGACTAATGAAATTGTCATTATCAATCTTCATTCATAACTTGGAAGAAAATACATAGGAGAGAAATATTTTGAAACTAAAGTTCTTCATTTCTGATATTTCTTTGTAAAACTATATTTAAGATTTAGATATAGTATAACTTTCATCTTAAACTTGCTTCTGATATATCTACTAGAGTATCTATTTACTTTATATTCTACTATTAGAGCATAGTATTTACTGTGATCGTGTTTAGACTCAAAATTTTGAACTCTCTCCTTTCAGCCATGAAATACCCTTTATATAAACAAGAGAGCCAAAAGCACCTAGCTAAATTACAGTTTCACTTTCATTAGAGTTCATTTCAAAAATCTAATTCTAACTAACTCCTCAAAGAACTCCCAAACAATTTTATATGCAATCATTTGAGAACATAGGAGGAGAAAAGGAAAAAAATGTGTGTAGGATATTTGTGGTCACTGTCACAGCATTCGTTGTTTGAAAACAAAAATACTCCATTCATATCTTCTCAAAGACTTCCACATCAACATGAGAAAAGAAAAGACAAACCATCAAAAAAAAAAAATAGGAGGTGACCCTATTTAGAGTCATTGGCATCCAAAAATGCCCAACCACTCCTTGTCCTCGATGCAATTGGAGGGATTACCAATACGTCATCATCAGAGCTCCCATATGGCACCAATGAATGAAGGTAATAGCCATATTCTGAGTCAGTATTAGCTTCAGTATTCGAAGGAGAGTCTAAAATCACAATACGAGAGTTATGTTTACCCAGACGGGCCCTATAGCTCTTCTCCTTCTCCTTGGCCTTCTTCAGTAATAGTGCCAGGTCCTTGCCTTTGCATTCAATCACTTCACCTAGAAGGGTCCTATTCCTCAAGCGGTAAGGACTACACAATTGACTTCTTCTTATGGTGCCTAGCCCTCCTTTTACCCTTTTAAATCTTAGGAGAAGTCATGGCTTCTTGCTCAGTTATGTCTTCGTGGCACTCAAACACACTCAGCTGGCTAGACCTCCTAACAGGTGGAATTGTTGCACCGACCTTTCCCATTTTCTATAAAAATAGCAGAGGGATGATTAAAAATATTTATTGACTCAAGACCCACAAGAGAAACACCCCAATCCCAATAATTGCATATAACCTAAGCAACATAAATCCTAAATAGACCAAAGAATCTAATTTCATACCAATTTACTTAGGAGCGAAGCATTGAAACTCTACTTAGGAAAACTTATAATTGTTTCAATCTAATTTACTACACATGCCTTACTTCTACTATAGTTTGAAAAGATAGTGTGAATAAACAGTGATCAACCTATATTTAAATAGAAAATTCGAGCATGCAGAATTAATGATTCAGAATTCCTTACACGAGAGAATTGGTAACTTTTAGCTTGGCTTTGAATCTGAGTCGTTCATCTTAGAGCAACTAAAACTTCATTTATGGTGGCCATGAGCATTGTTTTTTGAAAATTATCAACTTGCTCCTTGAAAACAGTGAGGCTATCTCAAATGCTACCATGTTCCCTTCTAATCTTGATTAATCATAGTTGATCTAACAATTAGCATGTATCACCAACCTAGTTCATGCTTTTCATTAATATCGACAAAGTGCATAGGACTAGTTTCTTACAGAGAGTTTCTTTATACGCTTCATCGTTGATCTTCCCCAAAATTTAGGGTGAAATTTAGTGATGAAGTTATTCATGCGATGATTTTAGTCCATTAGATCATCTTGCTTTAAAACTTTATCAACGGTTCTCCAGTTCTCTTACTGCTTTACTTCCTAATTTATGTGAAGTTACCAAGATCATGCCACGTTTCCTTTTTCATTTATGGTCATCGCTTTTCGCTTATCTACTTCATCTTCACCCAGCTCCATTAGCAATGTAAACATCCTGGCAATGATCTCTAGCCCCTGGTTTAGCGGCCTGACCTTTGGTCACATTCATCCCTCTATTGGGCATCGCTAATTCAAACCTTGCATCAAGGCTTCTGTTAGAACTATAAAATTCTGGTGTTTTTACATAAGTGTTCATTCATAAATTTCCAGATTTGATCCGATCGTATGCATTTTTCATCTATAGTTTGCCATTTTGTCCCATTGAATCAATTGAGTCATGCATTTTTTTACATTTTGGTTCCTATCGACGTGAGAACACCATTGTCTTCCTGACCCATTGTGCTTTTTCTGCTTGCATAAGTCTGTGTTGCCTATCGGCAAGACTTATTATTTGTCATAGTGAATGGATTTTCTTGCAGGTGGTTTTCGACTTTACATATCTTGTGTTTCAGTGACAGATAAGTTACATATCGGCATAGGTTTCATATTCGGGTGGAGGTCATGGTGACATATAAATGTCTTGTCGAATGGCATATTCTTGGGTTCTATCGGCGAAGGTTTGGGGCATCGATATATATCATAGCGAATCTGTTGAGTCTTGCCGACAGTTTCTTATGTTGTGCTTTCAGCGATGGGTTGGCTTTGTCTTGGGGAACAAATGTGAGCCTGGGATGCTTTGGTATGACATGGTGTTGTCTCCAATAGGTTTCTCCAACTGTTACAAGTTATAAGGACAAACATGGGACAAATATTTTCTATCGGTATAAGAATATTGATGTCTTGGCGATATATTGGCTCGAGGCTTTCGGCAGAATGAGGTTAACTTGCTATAGAGTCTCATTGATGTTGTGTGGTCATAGCGAGACTTAAAGAATTAGAAGAATATCCCCTGACCTCGGTGTAACAAGCAAGGTGCTATGGCAACCTACGGGTGGTGGGGGCCTTTCGATGTAACTAGGAGAATTCTATGTAACGTCTCCCCGAGTTTGAAGTGTCTTGGCAAACATAAGTGGAGGATGGCTGTCGGTGAGAGAATCTTTAGGTCACAGTGACATGAGGTTATGTGGGGGACTCTCGTGAAGCTTAAGAAAATTTTTGTAACCTCTTCCTAACACCCATGTGTTATAGCGAAGCAGAGTGAGAACAAAGAAATACTATGTGGCTTCGGTATGACTAGCAGGTTGTTACAGTGACATATTGGAGATGAATTGCATTTTGATAAAACATGTTGTTATCTGTGTGACATCTCACCGACGGCAAGGGGCTATAGTGAAATACAAAGGAATGAAAGTGACACTTCTTGACTTTGGTGTAGCGATTAGGTGTTCACGGCGATGCATGAGGAACAGTGAACACAGGCAGAAATGACTAGCATTATTTTGCCTTCAGCATACTTTCGTGACTGTCTCGTTGATTGTTCACTAGTGAAAAATGAAGTACATCAATATGGCCAACATGAATCTGTTTGGATGACCATTGCAGGCTGACATGAGTTCTTAATTTGATATTTCCTTCATGCTTCTGTATAAGTAGGAATTTGGCAATTGTAATAAGGACGACGAGTTACCAATTATCAGTATTTTTTGATACAGTGGGAAAACTCTATGGATATAGAATAGTAAGTTTGTCATTTCAGAGGCTATGATGCATGTTCCAAAATGGAGGTATTTATGAGTGTCAATTGATGTTGTTGCACATGTCTGATATCAATTATCTGTTGAATTCAATAAAAGAATTGCTAAGTTGTCTCCAAGATGGTTTCTTTCTAATTGTTTAAATTGATATGACAAGTTTGTATTCGATTTATCAGTGCACATTTGCTGCATTTGTGTGATCAATTGATTGGTTCTCTCAAGTAAATACTAAATCCTTTCAGTTAATCACAGTAATCAGTAAGATTCCATTGGATTATTCAAGTAGAGCTTAGTAATCATATTCTTGCATGTTTATACAAGTTATAAGCATAACATATGCCAGATAATTTGAACTTTCTCAAAGAAGTGTTGCTCATCTTGATCTCATTTGACTCCATGTACCCAATAAGGCACTAGTCTCTGCATTTCACTATTTGAACTTATTCAGTTTTCTTTACATATGTTAATCAAGCATTCATTTTATGATTCAAATTAGAACATTATTACCATTTTCAAGTTGGATTTCATTTGTTCACTTCCCATTGCCACTGTGAACAAATTGCTTTAAGAAGATAATCACAAGTTAAGTCTACACAATTCAAAGAGGTACACCCACCCAGGTTTAGCAACACCTAAAGAGCAGAAGATTGAATTTTTTAACCTTGTCTGTTACCCTAAAGCGTATCAAGATATTGGCATCCTCTTGAGGCATTCAGTCTGCATTTTTGAGAGCTAACAAATTGGTGACTTTGCTGGGGATCAATCACAATCAAGGCCTTAATCATAGAGTCAGAAATATTGAATAGACTCCGCTGGGAACAAGAAATATTGAACATTTTTCTCATTTTTGAGTGGCGACTCTGACAAAAAAATTTGTAGTTATTCATCATGAATGGAAGAAGGTCTCAGTACAAGGTAGGTCATTCTAGAGCTCCTGCTAATAACAATAAGTGGACCCACAAGGATGACAAAGTAGAAAAAGGAAAAGGGAAATGTGAGGACATGCATCTGACAGGTAAAGATAAAGCATCAAAAGTCCATTGTGAAACATATGATCGCTATGATACTTGGAAGGATAATTCAAGTGCAGAATTGTGTACCCCTAAGGAGCAAATAAATCCATTTTATAATCCTTAGAAATAGGCTGAGCTTGAAGCTAGGAAATAGTTTGAGTTTGAGGCCATACTTGAGCTTGAATGACTCAGAATTCAACATGAATATGATCAAAGGATGCAGGGTAATCATGAAATTCCTAAAGGAAACCATGAGCTCTCAATTTCTGATGAAGTAAAAGCACAGTTGGAATTACAAGAGAAAAAGATAAAGGAGCTAGAATCCAAATTACAGAAAGCTCAAATTGTTGATTAGACAGCTGGTGGCCCAAAGTATGTTCCACCTCACAAGCAGGGTGATCATGGCGCAGGGCCCTCCAATCAACAAAATGCTCCTCACAATCAAATAGGGAATCACCACAAGCAACCAAATCATCCACATCACATTCCTGCACAACATACAGGTATGTAGCCACCTCCTGGTTAGCATTATATCCCACCGTATAATGCATAGTATAATAACCACATGCCTCAGTATTAGCATCCGCCTATTCCTCCCCCTCACCAGCATGCAACCACGATCAAACAGTTTGATTTAGCTGGTTTTCAGTTGTATCCTTACCCTATGGATGGCAATTGGAGGAATATGGTGCCCAAATTTACAGGGAGTAATGCAATCTCAGCTGAAGAATATTTAAGGATTTTTAATGTTTTCATTCAGGACATAGATATGCCTTATGAAGATTTACACATGAAGTTGTTCATGATGTCACTTCTTGAAGATGCTAGGGATTGGTTCAATAGCCTACCAACATTCTCAATTGATTCTCTCCAAGCATTTCAAAACAAACTCTTAGAACAGTATGGGAATCAAAATGCTCTAGATGCAGCTCTTCATGAATTAATGAGAATTCAGAAAAATCAGAATGATTCAATTTATGATTTCAATAGAAAATTCAACAAGTTGCATACTAAAGTACCTCTTGGATCAAGGTTGCCAAATTTTGTTGCACTGAGTATCTATTTAAATGCATTTGATCCTAAGATAGGGTATGAACTGAGATGTAGATCCCCGAGAGATCTAGCTGAAGTACAGAAGATCGCTTTGATAATTGAAAACAACAGAAAGGCTGCTGGTGTAACTAATAAAAGAGACAACCTGAGGCCTCCTCAGCAAAGCAATAATTATCAGTACAGATAAGAGAATACATACAGAAATGAAAACAGAAATGAAAGGCCAAGGTTGCATGATATGCCTTACAATATAGATTGGAAAGATGGGAAACCTTTATCAGCTAGGTCAAGAGGCAAAGAGACTTCTGATCCATTGAGCAAGAAGGGAACTTACATGGTGAGTAATAATTATTTTTGTGAAGTTTGTAATCAGCCACATTCTCCAGACTATTGTGTTGTAGCTCAAAGGATGCAAGAAGAAGGAATGCTGAGGGAAAATAATGGAGAAGATCACACTATATATTTGAATTCAAAAGTTTTTCACCATTCTGAGGAAAGAAACTCATCTTCAGAGGATGAAGGCTATGAATATGATGTCTCCAATCAGAAGTATAATGTCCATATGGCTGAACAACAGATTTTCTATGATTCTGATGAAGATTACACAGAGCCACATCCTATTGCAGTGCCTGCTCAATGCAATATGAGGAGACTTACCGAGGATGAAATAGAAATGATCACTGTTGCTGCAGTTGAGAAAGTCAAAAGTCAATATTGGTTGAGAAACAGAAAAGTAAATGAGCAAGATGGGGTTCCTGGGGGAATTTTTATAAAAGATCAAAAGGCAACACAGGAAACTATAAAGAAGCCAAAAAACAAGCAGCATGATAAAATTGAACAGAAACCAGGCCAAAAGGAGGAAGTAAAGGAATTAAATAGAGAAATATAGATGTCTAACTAGTCCAGTAAAAAAGAAAAAGAAGAAAACGAAAGAGAAGCGCCAGAATTAAAGAAGACTATCAAGGTGGAGAGTTCCTCTTTTGATTTCACTCAGGCATTGTCCCAGGTAAAAATGTTTGTTCCACTACTTGAGATGATGAAAATTAAAGAGTATAGGGATACTGTTGTTCAATTGATAACGAATGGAGAACATGTGAATGCTGAAAATAAAATAACTGTTAAAGCAGTCAATAGGCAGGAGAAGATAAATAATTTTGAAGTCTATTTGAGTGATATATTATCAACTCCTCCTCAAGTTGATCCCTTTTTTACTACGTTGCTTGTTAATAACAAATTGTTAAGGAACTGCATGATAGATTCTGGTGCTGCTATAAACATCATGCCTATTGGAGTCATGAAACAACTTGGTATGTGGGTTGATATCACTGGAGGCAAGTGTTATGCAATGGATAACAGACATGTTCCTGTGGTTGGTATTATGAAAGATGTTGAAGTCAAATTGGCTACTTATCCACAAGTGGCTTATAATATAGATATAACGGTTATTGATACTCCTCAATTTGGGATGCTTTTGTCAAGGCAGTGGACTGTAGCTGTAGGTGGAAATTTTCAATTTGATTTATCTTATGCTACAATACCAGTGAATGGCCAGGAAGTCAAATTGTACAAGGAGCCAAGAATGAGCTAGCTTGTTGAATGTGTACCACAAGATCAAATTAATTGTTTTTGTGATGTTGATCTGGGGAGTTTTAAAATAGAACCAGCTCAGCCAAAATTAATTAATAGTGATCCAATTGAAAAACATGCTGCACAAAATTGCAATGGTGTATGGAAGATGTACTTTGATGGAGCCTGCAGTCAAGAAGGTAATGGAGCTGGGATTGTATTTGTTTCACCTGGAGGTATTACTTTTAAATATTCTTTTTTGTTAGCATTTGAATGTACAAAAAATGTGACAAAGTATGAAGCTTTATTGACAGACTTAAACATAGCTGTGAAACACAAGATTAAGTTGCTGGCTATTTTGGGAAATTCTTAGTTGGTTGTTTCACAAATTAAATCAAAATATGCAGCAAAGCACAAAAGATTAAACAATACAGGAATGTTGTATGGGATACAATTGAATTGTTTGATGCATTTTCAATTGAGTGGATTGACAGATCAAAGAACATAATGGCTGATTTTTTAGCAAATGTGGCATTGAAAATAGATGATATCACATTGGCTGGGGTATCATAGATTGAGTTCAAGACAAGGCCTGCTGTTCCTAATAACATTTATAGTTGGCAGGTCTTCAATGATGATACTGACCTTTTGAAATTCCTCAATTGTATAGATCAGTATGAAGCCCAGGAGATTGATTTCAATGCCTTTGTTGAGGAAGTAGATGGGAAACAAACTGTGTTTGGCAAGGAGATCTTACAGCTCAAAACAAACAAGCTTCCTAAAGGATTAGTGGCACTAGAAAGGGTGTATGATGGAAGTGATTGGTCCCTTATGAAGCAAACACCAGTCAGAAAGGAAGATGTTGAAGAGATTAACTTGGGGATTGAAATAGCACCAAGAAAGGTATATATTAGAAAGAAGATCAACCCTACAATTAGAAGAATGTTGATTGAGTTATTAAGAAAATATAAACATGTTTTTTCTTGGTCTTATGAGGATTTGAAAGCATACAGGGAAGATTTAGTTTAGCATGAAATACCATTGAAGCCAGACGCCAAGCCTTTTAAACAGAAGCAAAGACCTATAAATCCAACATTGGAGCCTAAAATGCAAGAAGAACTGACAAAACTCAGAGATGGAGGAATTATCAAACCAATCAGACATTCAACGTGGGTTTCAAATCTGGTTCCTGTGAGAAAGAAGAATGGTGATATCAGATTATGTGTGGACTTTAGAAATCTGAACATGGCATCTCTCAAGGATAATTATCCTCTACCCAACATGGAAGCAATATTGCATAAGGTGACAGGCTGTGAGCTGTTATCTATGATGGATGGGTTTTCTGGATACAATCAAGTCAAAGTCAAGGAATCCAAGCAATACAAGACAACATTCACTACTCCTTCGGGAACATATGTATACATAAGAATTCCATTTGGTCTCACCAATGTTAAAGTGACTTTCTAAAGAGCCATGGACGTAGCATTTGCTGATTTGATTAATGTTATCATGGTGGTGTACTAGGATGATTTGACTACTTATTCGAAGAAGGCTAAAGATCATGTGCAACATCTTGAAAAGGTATTTATTAAAGCTCTTGAATATGGTATTAGTTTAAATCCAAAGAAATGTCATTTTGCAGTCACAGAGGGTAAGCCCTTGGGGCATATTGTTTCAAAAGAGGGAATTAGAATAGATCCTGAGAAGGTGGAAGCTATTGATAAAATTCCTATTCCCAAAACTTTCAAAGCAATACAATATTTCTTTGGAAAAATTAATTTTGTCAGAATATTCATTTCTAATTTTGCTGAGATCATCAAGCCTATATCTAAGATGTTGAAGAAAGGACAAAAAGTTGATTGGACTGCTGAAGCTTTGGATGCTTTTATGTCTATCAAAAGGGCTATCAAAGAGGCTCTTGTCCTTAAGTCTCTAGATTTTACAAAGCCTTTTCAGATTTTTTCATTTGCTTCAATGCATACTATTGTTGTTGTTATGCTACAGAAGAATGAGGGTGGTTATGAACAACCAGTGTCTTTCTTTAGTAAATCATTACAAGGGTCTGAATTGAAGTATGACATAATGGAAAAGCAGGCCTTTGCACTAGTGAAGGCTACTAAAGCATTCAAACCATATCTTGTTGGAGAAAAAGTAATTGCTTATGTCCCTCATGCTACTGACAAAGACATTTTAACACAATCTAAAGTCATAGGGAAAAGATGCAGATGGATCAACAAGATTCAAGAATTTGACATGGAAATATAGATCACTAAGTTGGTAAGAGGCCAAGGCTTGGCTAAGCTGATGGAAGAAACTAATATTGAGGCAAATATGATTTGTAATGTTGAAGAAGGGGCTGCAGTTGCAAGCATTGAACATACTCCTTGGTATACTCATGTTATGCATTATCTTAAATTTATGAAATGTCCAGATGGATTAAGTGATAGTCAAAGGAGAACTTTGAAGTTGCAGGCATCCAAATATGTTTTTATGGATGGTGATCTGTTTTGGAAAAACAGGGATGGCATATTTTTGTTATGTTTGGGTGAGTCACAGGATAAGCATGTTTTGAAGGAATGCATGAAGGAGTTTGTGGAGGTCATTATTCAACAAAGACAACTGCACACAAAATTCTCAGGGCTGGGTATTATTGGCCAAAGGTTTTTAATGATTCCTTTACACATGTGAGAAAATGTGAGGCTTGCCAAAAGTTTTTTGGAAAATTGAAGTATCAGGGCGCTTTGCCACTTCGACCTCTACAGGATGATGCCCCTTTTCATCAATGGGGAATTGATTTCATTGGAGAGATACAAGAGAATTCAAGTGGAGGACATAGGTGGATACTAGTTGCCACTGATTATTTTACAAAATGGGTAGAGGCAATCCCAACCAAGCAGGCTACAAGTAAAGTTGTAACAAATTTCTTGATGGACAACATTATCACTAGATTTGGTACACCATTAAGGATAATCACAGATAATGGGATGTGCTTCAAGTCAGATGAATTCAAAATCTTTTGTGATAAGTATCGCATTACTATTTCTTATGTGGCTCCTTATCATCCATAAGCCAATGGTCAAGCAGAGTCTAGCAATAAGAGTCTCTTGAAGATTATAAAGAGGATGCTGGGACAGAACAAGAAAGCTTGGGATTCAAAGTTAAAACTAGCTATGTGGGCTGATAGGATCACTGTGAAAAAGGAAATTGGAAAATCTCCATTTGAATTAGTGTATGTAGCACAGGCTAGGATGTCTCTGCAGAATTTGTTACCAGTCTACAAGTTTGTCTTACAGGAATATTTGGAAGTTCTTGAACCCATGGAAGACAGAATGGAGCAACTTGCTGAACTTGATGAAATAAGGAGGGAGGCCCAAAATCAAAACATGAAGTTACAGGCACAAATGAAGTATTTGTTTGACAAGAAGGCAAAGAATAGAAAATTTGAAGAAAATGATTTGGTGTTGATGTGGAATGCAAGGTGTAAGGAGAAAGGCAAGCATGGTAAATTTGAAGCTCTTTGGCTGGGACCTTTTGTTGTTATTGGTAAGAAGGGTGAAGACTCATATTATCTACAGAACATGGCTGGTGAAGATCAGGAATTTCCTGTTCATGGGAAATTTTTAAAGCTTTTCTTCTCTTGATCAACACAGGGGATGGAGGGTTGCCAGTGCATGGACAACTCTTGTGTATCCTCTTTAAAATTATTTTCCATGCATAGTAGTTTAGGTTCTCATCCATCTCCATTTCATTCTAATTTTCCATTTTCCTCCATTCTGCATTCATTTTGCATCCATTTCACTTTCCATTCATTTCCATTGCTTCATTCCATTGCTTCTCACTGGTTCATCATTTTGTGTCTGGTCTACTCACCCAAAGATTTGGATCCTTCCAATGATCTGACTATCATTCATCCCCAGATGGAGCCACTATTAGAACTATACAAACTTGTTTTTTTACATAAGTGTTCATTCATAAATTTCCAGATTTGGTTCGACCATATGCATTTTTCATCTATAGTTTGCCATTTTGTCCTATTGAATCAATTGAGTCATGCATTTTTTTACATTCTGGTTCTTGTTGGCATGAGAACACCATTTTCTCCCTGACCCATTGTTCTTTTTCTGCTTGCATAAGTCTGTGTTGCCTATCGGCAAGACTTATTATTTGTCACAGCGAATGGATTTTCCTACAGGTGGTTTTCGACATGACATATCTTGTGTTTCAGCGACAGATAAGTTACATATCGGCATAGGTTTCATATTCAGGTGGAGGTCATGGTGAGATATAAATTTCTTGTCGAATGGCATATGCTCGGGTTCGGCGAAGGTTTGGGGCATCAATATATATCATAGTGAATCTGTTGAGTCTTGCGACAATTTCTTATGTTGTGCTTTCGGCGAGGGGTTGGCTTTGTCTTGGGGAACAAATGTGAGCCCGGGATGCTTCGGTATGACATGGTGTTGTCTCCGATTTCCTCGACTGTTACAAGTTATAATGACAAACATGGGACAAAGGTTTTCTATCGGTATAAGAATATTGATGTCTTGGTGATATATTGGCTCAAGGCTTTCGGCAGAATGAGGTTAACTCGCTATAGAGTCTCACCGATGTTGTGTGGTCACAGCGAGACTTAAAGAATCAGAAGAATATCCCCTGACCTCAGTGTAACAAGCAAGGTGCTATGGCGACCTACGGGTGGTGGGGGTCTTTCGATGTAACTAGGAGAATTCTATGTAATGTCTCCCCGAGTTTGAAGTGTCTTGGTGAAGATAAGTGGAGGATGGCTATTGGCGAGAGAATCTTTAGGTCATAGCGACATGAGGTTATGTGGGGGACTCTCAACGAATCTTAAGACAATCTATGTAACCTCTCCCCGACACCTATGTGTTATAGCGAAGCAGAGTGAGAACAAAGAAATACTATGTGGCTTTGGTATGACTAGCAGGTTGTTACAACGACATATTGGAGATGAATTGCATTTTGATAAAACATGTTTTTATCTGTGTGACATCTCATCGATGGCAAGGGGCTATAGTGAAATACAAAGGAACAAAAGCGACACTTCTTGACTTCGGTGTATCGATTAGGTGGTCACGGCGATGCACGAGGAACAGTGAACATGGGTAGAAACAACTAGCGTTATTTTTCCTTCGGCATACTTTCATGACTGTCTCGCCGATTGTTCACTGGTGAAAAATGAAGTACATCAATATGGCCAACATGAATTTGTTTGGATGACCATTGTAGGCCGACATATTTTGAGCCCGAATTTTGCGCTTGGCCGACATGAGTTCTTAATTTGATATTTCCTTCATGCTTGTGTATAAGTAGGATTTTGGAAATTGTAATAAGGATGACGAGTTACCAGTTATCAGTATTTTTTAATACAGTGGGCAAACTCTATGGATACAAAACAATAAGTTTGTCATTTCAGAGGCTATGATGCATGTTCCAAAATGGAGGTATTTATGAGTGTCAATTGATGTTGCTGCACATGTCTGATATCATTTATCTATTGAATTCAATAAAGGAATTGCTAAGTTGTCTCCAAGATGGTTTCTTTCTGATTGTTTAAATTGATATGACAAGTTTGTATTCGATTTATCAGTGCACATTTGCTGCATTTGTGTGATCAATTGATTGGTTCTTTCAAGTAAAGACTAAATCCTTTCAGTTAATCACAGTAATCAGTAAGATTCCATTGGATTATTCAAGTAGAGCTTAGTAATCATATTCTTGCATGTTTATACAAGTTATAAGCATAACATATGCCAGATAATTTGAACTTTCTCAGAGAAGTGTTGCTCATCTTGATCTCATTTGACTCTGCATACCCAATAAGGCACTAGTCTCTGCATTTCACTATTTGAACTTATTCAATTTTCTTTACATATGTTAATCAAGCATTCTTTTTAGGATTCAGATTAGAACATTATTACCATTTTCAAGTTGGATTTCATTTGTTCACTTCCCATTGCCACTGTGAACAAATTGCTTTAAGAAGATAATCACAAGTTAAGTCTACACAATTCAAAGAGGTACACCCACCCAGGTTTAGCAACACCTAAAGAGCAGAAGGTTGAATTTTTTAACCTTGTCTATTACCCTAAAGCGTATCAAGAGATTGGCATCCTCTTGAGGCATTCAACCTGCGTTTTTGAGAGCTAACAACTTCTATCTACGACAAGAAATGTTGTGATAGCACTAGATTTGAACATGTACAACTTGCATAAAAGAAATAACACATAATACATCACTCATAGCATCATAACACATTAGAAAAAGAAAAACCCCTTTAGAGGACATCTAGTGCTTATTTCGAATTCAAAACGTAAGTTGTAAAACAAATCTACGATAAGTGATGAAGTTATTACATAAGACCTTTGTTCATCGCTAATTCTCCTAATATATTTTACAAGAAATTAGTGATGAGATTATTTAAAACATTCATAAATTCCATCACATATCACTGATGTAATACTTTACATTCAAAACATAACTATGATCAAGCGATATCACATCATATCGCTCATCGTTAATTCATAACTCAAGTTCTAAAACAAATCCACGATGAGCGATGAGAGCATAAGACCGCGACATCATTCATTGCTAGTATAAGTTTGAAATCTCAAAAATAATTGGCGATGAGTGATGTTTAAATCAAAACATCATTCCATCACTTGTCGCTAATTCAGGGTGAAATTTATGAATAAATCAGCAATGAACGATACAACTATGAGGCCCATCTAGACATAAGTGGGAACTATTCAACATGTGCTCATTAGTTGTTCTAAAATAGTGGAATTCTCTAGGATGACATGAGAATAGTAGGCTAAAGACTTATAAATAATGCAATACAAAGGATGTAAAAGTTAGGTGATTCAGACATAGACACAAGAAAGGCCAATCACATGATGACATTTAATGCACATGAAAAGATTATTTTTCACCGACAATAGGCAATACTAGTAAATGACATAATAGAATTCCAAGCAATCTAAAATGAAAAAAACCCTAAACCTCATATAGGAACCCTACAACATATGTAACAAAGATATTTTAGGTAAAATTTCTTAGGGTTTTAATATGAGCATACTAGAATTTTGCAAAATTTGAAAGTGCCATCAATGGCTCTTTTTGGGGATGTTTGTTGCTTAGTGAATAGAGCGAGAATTCAGATCCTCTAGTGAAGTAGACCAAGATCCTACTCCATTGGGCAACAAAGTCAAGAGGTCATCTCTGCTCCCAACTCCTTTGGTTTGACAAGTCAAACCACATCTAATGGCCCAAGGCCAAAAAAACTATAGGCCCTTTCTTACCTCTGTCATAGAAAAAATTCTCATCACATCTCACTGAATCCAATCTGAAGACATTACTAGAATATGCCTAATTAAACATGTCGCCAGCTCTCAATAACTTAACAAGTACAATATTATCAAAAAATTCATAACTACCCTACATCTGAGAATCAATCATACCCTTAAAATACTAATTATTATTTGGAAATGACTCATAAATTTTGTCATTCAAAATATTATGAAGTTGAAAACAACTTTGCTTAATGTAGATCGCTCATTACCACCCTACATGAAAATTCCATCCAGCTGAAAAATTTGGCACTCATACTCTACCATATAGCTGGCATTATCAAGCTTAATATGATTAGTAGTTTTCATATCAAAAGTGAAACAACTATAAGGACCAATCAAAATATTATGCACATCAGGAAAACTATCTCCAAATGTATGCAAATAAATACACTCATATATTGGCACACCTTGTAATTGTGCCTCAACATGTTGGTGTAGAGAATCATCAAGAATCTCCACCCTTTCCTTATTCTTACTCACTTTGATACTTTCTGCACATATCATGCTAACATCTTCAACATTCATATTTTTTTCAAAAGTGAGTAATTCTGGTTCCAAAATATAATATATTTTTCCTTTTAAATCAACCCCCATATCCATATGAAAAGACTCAAAACTAGGCTCATCTAAATCAGGAGCCAAATACTTATCCAACTCTGCATTAAAATTCTCCAAATTTGGCTTGTAAACTTGTTGGTTATTTGTTGTCCTTAACTCATCAACACAAGTTTCTGAATTTGCATCAGTTTGCACCTTTTCATGCTCATCATATAATGCATCATTACAATCTAATGGCTTCCTTCCTTGACCTACATTACCATCATGGTGACTAGTCTGTTCATAACTAGAAGGAATATCAAATACCCATGTTTCATATCTTTCATAATAAAGATTATCATCACTGTCAAAATCAATATGAATATTACACAATAACTAAGGGTTATTCATATTTGCATATTTTTGGTATTCAGTGGTTAACAAATTTGAAATTTGTTCACTATTTAATAGACCACAATTCTGATACATTCTTTCAACCATTTCCTCCTCTTGTCCTCCAGTAGAACAACATGCTTTACCAAGTTGTAAGTCAGGACATACCAACATATTACCACTATCAAAATCTAAAAATTTCATAGAATGGGTTTCATCATTGAATTGACCATTTATAACTTCTTGAAAGTAAAGAGAAGCATTTTCACTATTATGACCATCAGTGGTGAATATTACAACACTCCTAACTTCTTCCTTCTTAGATATGAAATTATTTGTATATAAAACTAGGGATATTTGATCATTTGTATCCATACAATTGTTGTTTTCATCAATATGCTTATCCACAACTGAAGACAACAAACTTTGCACATATTCATTTCTCATTTCTTCCATATTATCTAAACATGTGTAAGCCATTTGCATATTCAAAATTTAAAATCTTTAATTAGTGCACTAGATCCCTCTGCAAAAGCTTCAAAATACAAAAAAATGCAATCTAATGTACTAGGTCTAAAACTTTCAGGGATTAGTGCAAGAGAAACAACAAATTTGTGACTGAAAGCAATGCTTGACTCTTCATCTTGTTTCTTAAGCTGCTTTAACATTGTTTCAAGATCATAAGGTTCTTTTTCAAATTCTTTCCTAAAAGCATCCACCAATTTATCCTAGCAGGAAAAGAACTTCTAAGGAAAACCTAAGTACTAGTCCCTAGCTTTAGCTTCAAGAGATCTAACAAACAATCCCATCCACATATCATGATCTTAAAATGAATGTTTCACCATGAAGCTATAAAAACTTTGGACATGTATATCTCCTTCACACACATTATATCCATTAAATATGGGCATCTATTTATAGACTCGAGATGTCATACTTTTAACCTTATAATCAATTCATGACAAGTCTAATTGGTCATATCATGAATAAAATGAATTGACAAAAGGTGCAGCAATTTGGTTAACAAGCCTAGCATGATTGTCTCTTAATTTGGCTTGCATAGCCAACAAGTTATTTTTATTCAATTCTTTAACTCTTCTTTTGAATACAACTTTCCATTTCAGCCTTATCCTGGGCTTGTTTACACTTGGGTTGATGCACTTTTTGGTATCAACTATCTGAGGATTTTCAGATTTACGAATCCTTTTGACAATATCCATCCAAGTTTCTAATGGAATGGTTATTTCTCTTTTATAATCCATGGATGTATACAAATATGGTTTTAATTAATGGTTCAAAATCACAACTATACCAATATGAAGAAAACTTGCAAATAGATAGTAATTATTAAGATATACAACTTCATTCTAACCATCCATACTTGCTAGTTTTTGAATAAAACTTTAAGTTGAGCAGCAATTATGTACCTTCACACCTCCAGTTACTATAACTTTGAATAGAGCATTTAAAGGTTACAAATAACAAACAACAATCCTTCATATGTAGAAATTGTTTGAGGAGAGTCGCCACCTCTTCAAAAAGAGGAAAACCTTTGAAGCAAGGATATATTTATCTGAGTTCTTCCAACAGAGTCACCTTAGTGCTACAACAAACCAATTTACAACTTTTGAACATCTTCAACATTTGAACCATATGTTCATTTTGTTTTCACTCTTTTAAATGGTCTTGGACACATTTGTATCAAGTATACAAAGGTGTCCCACATAGAGTCGCCATTTCGGTTGGTTATTTTTTTTGAACCAAACTTAATCTCAATCCTAACCTATGAGCTTGCCACAACCCAATTATCAGCAACGTTGAAGATTGGCCAACACTTATGGAAATTAATTAGTACTTCACTTCTTCTCTTCAGGCTCTATGAAACCGAGGGAGGGTAATCCCATGCATACTCGTAATATCTCCAATTTAGTCAAGAGTATTTTTTTGCATAGATGCACTATTCCATGAAATCACCTCTATCAAAGGCTTGACAAACCTCAGATAAAATTGTCACTTATTTGCAAGAAGTGTGCCTTCATACATTATGGTTGGGACATTGTAATTTAAAGTATTTTGAATCATTCTTCATCTTGAATCCTAGGCCCAATTCAATACTAGCTCAATTGAATATAAGATAGACTAATAAAATAATCATTGCTTAATCTAATGAAGAAAATGAGTTACAACTGCTAATTAATCAATCGATAATACAATTTTGATTGAACCTCATAAATTAGAGGACCATTAGAGTGTTACTTTGTAACATCTAACTCACTTTGTCTACAAAATATCACGTCCTTAATAAATCCTATATTCTCTTCTCACAAACTAATGAGCACATTTCAGCATTTAATCAATTTATTGAATTGAACCATAAAACAAATTCATACATTTTGTGCAAATGGAAAAAGACAAATGAAATTGTCATTAACAATCTTCATTGATAACTTGGAAGAAAATACATAGGAGAGCAATATTTTGAAACTAAAATTCTTCTTCATTTCTAATATTTCTTTGTAAAACCATATTTAAGATTCGGATAGAGTATAACTTTCATCTTAAACTTGCTTTTGGTATATCTAATATAGTATCTATTTACATTCTATTATGCTATTACAGTATAGTATTTACTGTGACCGTGTCTAGACTCAAAATTATGAACTCTCTCCTTTCAGCCATGAAATCCACTTTATATAAACAGGGGAGCCACAAGCACCCGACTAAATTACAATTTCACTTTCATTTGAGTTCATTTCAAAAACCTAATTCTAATTGACCCCTCAAAGAACTCCCAGGAAGTTTCATACGCAATCATTCAAGAACATGGGAGGAAAAAAAGAAAAAAACATGTGCAGGATATTTGTGGTCGCTATCACAATATTCATTGTTTGAAAATAAAAATATTCCATTCATAACTTCTTGAAGACTTCCACATCAACATGAGAAAACAAAAGAAAAACCACAGACATATGAAAACAATTACCTCCTATGCAAAGACCATGGTGTCATTAAAAACTAAAAATAGGAGGTGACCCTATTCAGAGTCATTAACATCCAAAAATGCCCAACTACTCCTTGTCCTTGATGCAATTGGATGGATTACTAGTATGACATCATCAAAGCTCCCATATGGCACCAGGGATTGAAGTTACTAGAAATAATCTAATTCGAAATCAACTTCAGTATCCAAAGGAGAGTCTGAAAGCAGGATAAGAGAGTTATGTTTTCCCAAATGCGCCCTGTGGCTCTTCTCCTTCTTCCTAACCTTCTTCACAAATAGTGTTGGTTCCTTGCCTTTGCATTCAACCACTTCACCTAGAAGGGTCCTATTCCTCAAGCAATAAGTACTTTGAACAATTGGCTTATTCCTATGGCCCCTAGCCCTCCTTTTACCCTTTGAAATCTTAGGAGAAGCCATGGCTTCTTACTCAGCTATGTCTTCACGACACTCAAATACACTCAGCTGGCTAGACCTCCTAACAAGTGGAACTAGTGCGCCATCCTTTCCCATTTTCTATAAAACTAGCAGAGGGATGATTAAAAAGATTTTTGACTCAAGGAACACAAGAGAAACACCCCAATCCCAATAATATCATATAACTTAAGCAAAAAAAATCCTAAATAGACCAGAGAATCTAATTTCATACCAATTTACTCATGATGCAAACATTGAAACTCTGCTTAGGAAAACTTCACAGACCCCGAAGATCACCTGTATGCAAATAACCTGTCACAGAAAGAAGAGATGGAGACAAACAAGCAAGGGTGCTCTGAAAGCTGAAAAATGTATTCATCCAAGAGAGAGATAAATTACAATGATGAATCCTTATAAAAGGATATTGTGCAAACCTAAAAGAAACCCTAATAGGTAGACATTTAATAATTAATATAATTATTAAATGTCACAAAATGCAAACTAAAGTGAAATCTTAAGAGAGGAATAAAGGTAATTTAATCAACATGATTAAATTAAAACCTTCTCTAACACCTATAAGATGAGAGCAAAGTCTTGTTCTAAACATATGCAAAGAAAGCAAAGGTAGCTACAATCTTTGAAAAGTAAACTTGGGTCCCGGCAACAAGGCCTGATCAGGTACCCAATTACAACCAAATCTCTGTAAAGTGGAGAAATAGAGAAAACCTCATGGGAAAAACTCTACTCCAAAAAGAGATGAAAGAAATAAATGCACTAATAATAGAAGGATAGGAGGTGGATAACATAAGACCCCCCCATAGACAACTTCTATCATATAAGTACATGTACAATGGTCTCCATAGGAGGAAAAGAAAGAGACTAGAAGGCCCCCCCACAATGAAGAAACTCTTGTCGCACATATGGATGCCTGAGGTAGAATCCAGAAAGAGATCCTGAAGCGGCATATAATATTCCTCCCCTTGGGAAGAAATGGATCCAAAGGACGAAGATGAAGAAACCTTGTGAAGAGAGAAGAATCAATCTGTCTCAAGATGTGTGCCATAATAGGATGCTGAAGAATCCCTCTGTCTGAACTGAAACAAAAGATGTCAAATCCAAACTGAACTGAAGACTCAAAAACTGCAACCTCTGAATGCACAGATGATGGTGGGCTAACAGCTGGAATATGGCTGTCAACAAAGAGGAGCTGAAAATCCTCAAAGTAATCCTCCAGATCTACAATATAGGACTCTACAAACAAAGACGAAATGCCTGCAAGATAAGAATCCCAAGTAGCCATGTCTGAAAGATGTATGATGCCTGCTTAGCTGAATCAATAGGAGCCAAAGAAGAGGCAATATCAAACTGATCAAGAACAATAGGAGAAGATGTTGATACAAGTATAATCTCAGTCTGAAGAGTAGGAACTGTGAGACAATCCTCTGATTCATCGGAATATAGAAGGGTGTCTAAATATTGAAGTTCCTTTAAAGTATCATGATCAAAAGGTGTGTTCTCTCTCCAACCAATGGGTACAAGACAATCTGAAGCAGGATCCTCTGGGAATGGAGAAAGACTGGGGTCTCCATAGATCTCCCAAAGACGTGTCCAAAGTGAGTGAGGACAATCAATGCCTGATATAGCCCACACAGTGTCAGAATCAACACTAGACAAAATAACTCCTACTATGTGATTTCTAATGATATCCCAAGCTAGTTTTCCCTCTGAAGTTGCTGGTTCAGGTATGAGATCATACAAATAAGGCAACAAATTTAGCCACCTACAATGTGTAAGTATACCCTTTGCCCATGACTCATAATTACCCCGTTCTAGAAAAATAACTGAAGGGTGAGTAGAAAAACCCATGATAACTCTTCAAATTAACAAATATGAGACTAACTGACCTCAATACTGATAAAGCAGATCAAATAAATCCATCCCATGCAAACAGATCATTTCCAGGTGCCAAAATGTCCAAGTAATTGACAGATGTGTGAAAACACAAAAAATTGAATAAAAAGTACCTGGGGCAGATTCTGGAAAAATAAATTGCAGATCTGGAAAGCTCACAGAAACACCTTTCCAACACCTATTCGTTTGTAAAAAACGGAGTCCGTATGCAAAAGATATGGCTCTGGGAGTGCAAAAAACTTGTTCTGAATTTGACTGAGGAAAACAGCATCAAAACGGAAAAACCAAGAAATCAGACCTGATCCATCAGAACGGCGCCGGAACCAGCTTTCCAACACCTATTTTCATTCGAAAATACGAGGTAAAACGCCCGAGATATGCCCGTTTTACTAAAAGTACCCATTTAGGCTTTAAACCAAAAATATTCAGCTGAACCTTCATGCACGAAAATCGAGGCAGAAATCAAAAGGGCACGAAAAATTAGGCAGCTCAAAATTGATGCAGCAACCAAAAAGTTGAAACAAAAATCGTCTCGTCCGTACGGATCCGTACAATCGTACGGATTTTTTTGGCCTTTTTTGAAATTCCCCAAAAACACTAAAATGAATTTTCAGCAAACCCTATAATATTTTATATGAAAAATAGGCTTTGGGCCTTGTGAGCACACCCATGTAGTCCGTTTTACACTAGCATGCATTTTTGAGAGATCAAAGTGAAAATTCTATTAAAAATGATGGAAAACCCTCCTCGATCCGCAAAAGAACCGAAATGAAACCCCTTGCAATGTAAGAAAACTTTGTAAGCTAATATCTTCAAAAGAATAGGCGTCATAGATCCGAGCTACATACTTTTCATGTAGAAGTTCCCTTGGAAGCCAACCTCACGCACTCAAGATCACCAAGATGCAAATAACCTCGCCACATAAAGAAGACATTCCAAAACAAAAAGGCGAGGGTGCTCGAAGATGTAAAATGTATTCATCCAAGAGAGATAAATTACAATGATGAATCCTTATAAAAGGATATTGTGCAACCCTAAAAGAAACCCTAATAGGTAGACATTTAATAATTAATATAATTATTAAATGTCACAAAATGAAAACTAAAGTGAAATCTTAAGAGAGAAATAATAAAGGTAATTTAATCAACATGATTAAATTAAAACCTTTACTCTAACAATAAGGTCCCAAAGAGACTCATCTATCAAGTGCAAATCATCATGACTAAAAGGTTTGAGGGATAAATTATTTTCAATTGGTTTAAGGTGTTCAAGAGAATCATTAGAGGTGTTAACATTCAATATCATGAGTTAGTCACAACAAACCTTAGTGGATGGATTATGTGACATGAAGTCTTGGAGGGCTTCATCTAACAAATCAAATTATCCACAAACAAAAGGTTTGAGGGGGATTTTATCATTAAGGGGTTTAGGTGTCTCATTGAAAGCATTAGAGGATGGCGTGAGTGAGAGGAAGTCCTGAAGAACTCCATCTAACTTGTCAACATCATCACTACAAAGAGGCTTAGATGAGATGTTTCTAATTTGAATCATTCTTTTGAAGGGATGGTTTGATGTTTTAGTTTTGGAGTCTTTATGTGTTGGTGAATCTGATCTAAAAGAACTAGGAATGAATATTGAAAAGGAAATTTTCAAAGACCTAAACCCATCCATGAATGCCATGAAAATAAGTAAAATTTATGATAAGAAAACATAAACAACTAAACTATAACAAAAAATTAATTGTAGAAAACAAAAAGGTAAAATAGAATAAATTAAAATCTAAAAATTTTGATCAGAAACTGCAGAGAGATTGATTCACCTAAGGTGGTGAACGAGTCCCAGGGCATGTATTTTTAAGGATTTTTCTAAATTTTTTTTGAGTTTTCTAAAGGTTATCAGGTTTGAATAATGTAAATATAGATTAAAAATGGATAATTTTGGAATGATTCAATGAAGCAAGATTGAATAATGAATTCTAAATAATTATTTCACTAATGCAATGTTTTGGAAAATGCAAAAATACAACAATATTCAAATGGAATGTTGATGCAAATGAAGTCTAATGTGTAAGATGCAATTGGAATTAAGAGGCTAATATGTTCAAAATGCAGGTTCACCAAAATGAACCATAGATTTTTGGTGCCAATGCACTTCTCTAGCTCTTCTAGGATTTTTCACCTAAAAGGGGAGAGGTAGGGCGAAAAATTCTAAAGAGTTCATTCAAATTATTTTGTGTGATGTTATATAAGCTAAATGAAGTGAACTAAATGAAAATAAGTGATCTATATCACTGATTATGAATGAAAAACTAAGATTTAAACTATGTTAAAAAAACACAATGTTGTTTGCAAAAAGTTAAAAAAGGATGAACAAAAATGCAAACTAAACAAAATAGAAGGTTCTTTTTTAGAATGTTTTCACCTGGGAAATTGAAGAAGATTGGAAAAAAATCTAAAAAATTGATGATATCTGAATTTGAGCTAATTAGGACTCATTTGCCACCTTGGGCAAATCAGTCTCG
Organism: Sequoia sempervirens; assembly: GCA_007258455.2. NCBI lineage: Eukaryota > Viridiplantae > Streptophyta > Pinopsida > Cupressales > Cupressaceae > Sequoia > Sequoia sempervirens. The sequence goes on along the minus strand of VDFB02000363.1, from coordinate 135,427,759 downwards.
GTTTTGCCCTTTTTTGTACGAAAGCTACTTTCTATCAACTGGGAACTAGGACTTGCATCTGACTCAAATCTACACCTTAGGAGGGACTCATTAACCATGCATGGAAAATCAGTCCACTTTCAAATTTCTACGACTTCAACATTTTTTTCTACACCTTCACACTTGCACAGTAATTTCTGACCAAATTCTGACTCAGGATTTTAAAAAAATTCTTGTAAAATAGCTTAAAATTATTTTTATAATGGGGGTTTTTCCTTGTTCAAACCCCTAGTTAGGTAATAAACCTTGAATGGAGGAAAATTTTGATAAAACCCTAGCCTTAGATCTGTTAAAGAATAGGAAGATCATAAATTTGACAAAAGCCCTATTGTATTGCTCTAGAATAAGAAATGTAAAGATGATTTGTATGATGGAAGATATCAATTCTATAAACCTTACAACATATGAAAAATGAAAATGAAATGGCATGCAAATGATAAATAAACAAAATGAAAACCTTAATCTTAAGATAGAGTGAAAATGGAAGATGGAATCAATATGAAACCAAGTCCTTAGGTGTGATTTGGTGGCTACTTGCACCTCTTCACCCTAGATTTCTTCATGATTCACCATAGGAATCCATCATCAACCCTTTACAATGTTGAATCTTGGAAAAAAGAGTGAGCTTCAAGACCTACAAAAACCCTAGTTTGCTACCCTAAAACTTCAACTTTTGCAATGAAACTTGTGGTAGAAGACTTAACTTAGAAATTTCTTTTGAAAGATGACAAAAAGGATGTACAAAAAAACTTAAAATGAGTATTTATAAGCAACAACACCTTATTTTCCTGTTATTTAGACCTAAGAGGCCGTCATTCATTAGAAATTCAAGTTAAATTAATCAAATTCCCACTCAAAATTGAATTTTTCCTCAAAGGGGACTCATTCACCCAAGCTGGTGAATGGGTACCACTACTAACTTTTAAAGGTGGATTTTTGGGATATGAAAGAATTCAGTGTTGTTTGTTGAGTTTTAAGTGATTTCTCAAGTGAAATGAGCCTCTAGATAAAAAATAATTGGTTTTAGGGGCCTATAAATGTTTCTTTGAAGGATAAATGATGTGAGGGAACTCAAAAGTGGGTCTAATGACATGTGAAATTATATCTTTTCTCAAGAGTGTCCAATTTTCTATAGTGCAAACCCACACAACAAATAGAAAAACAACATATTGAACAAGACATGATGCTATTAGAAGATGATTGGGGTTCCTTGGATTTTGAACATGACTTCATGG
>VDFB02000363.1:135371252-135426385 GCA_007258455.2 Sequoia sempervirens | reverse complement strand
CTAATTCGAAATCAACTTCAGTATCCAAAGGAGAGTCTGAAAGCAGGATAAGAGAGTTATGTTTTCCCAAATGCGCCCTGTGGCTCTTCTCCTTCTTCCTAACCTTCTTCACAAATAGTGTTGGTTCCTTGCCTTTGCATTCAACCACTTCACCTAGAAGGGTCCTATTCCTCAAGCAATAAGTACTTTGAACAATTGGCTTATTCCTATGGCCCCTAGCCCTCCTTTTACCCTTTGAAATCTTAGGAGAAGCCATGGCTTCTTACTCAGCTATGTCTTCACGACACTCAAATACACTCAGCTGGCTAGACCTCCTAACAAGTGGAACTAGTGCGCCATCCTTTCCCATTTTCTATAAAACTAGCAGAGGGATGATTAAAAAGATTTTTGACTCAAGGAACACAAGAGAAACACCCCAATCCCAATAATATCATATAACTTAAGCAAAAAAAATCCTAAATAGACCAGAGAATCTAATTTCATACCAATTTACTCATGATGCAAACATTGAAACTCTGCTTAGGAAAACTTCACAGACCCCGAAGATCACCTGTATGCAAATAACCTGTCACAGAAAGAAGAGATGGAGACAAACAAGCAAGGGTGCTCTGAAAGCTGAAAAATGTATTCATCCAAGAGAGAGATAAATTACAATGATGAATCCTTATAAAAGGATATTGTGCAACCCTAAAAGAAACCCTAATAGGTAGACATTTAATAATTAATATAATTATTAAATGTCACAAAATGCAACTAAAGTGAAATCTTAAGAGAGGAATAAAGGTAATTTAATCAACATGATTAAATTAAAACCTTTACTCTAACACCCCCCCTTAAGATGAGCAAAAGTGCAGCTACAAACATATGCAAGAAAGCAAAGGTAACTACAATGCAAGAAAGTAAACTTGGGTCCCGGCAACAAGGCCTGATCAGGTACCCAATTACAACCAAATCTCTGTAAAGTGGAGAAATAGAGAAAACCTCATGGGAAAAACTCTACTCCAAAAGAGATGAAAGAAATAAATGCACTAATAATAGAAGGATAGGAGGTGGATAACATAAGACCCCCCATAGACAGCTTCTATCATATAAGTACATGTACAATGGTCTCCATAGGAGAAAAAGAAAGAGACTAGAAGGCCCCCCCACAATGAAGAAACTCCTGTCGCACATATGGATGCCTGAGGTAGAATCCAGAAAAGAGATCCTAAGCTGCATATAACATTCTCCTTGGGAAGAAACGATCCAAAGGATCTAAGATGAAAGAAACCCTCGTGGAAGAGAAGAATCAACTGCCCCAAGATAAAAGCAGATAGATGGTGAAGAATTCAACGTTCAACTGAAACAAAAGATGTCAACCAAACTGAATCAAGATCTCAACCATACAACCTCTGAATGCATAGATGATGGTGGGCTAACAGCTGGAATATGGCTGTCAACAAAGAGGAGCTGAAAATCCTCAAAGTAATCCTCCAGATCTGCAATATAGGACTCTACAAGCAAAGATGAAATGCCTGCAAGATAAGAATCCCAAGTAGCCATGTCTGAAAGATGTATGATGTCTTGCTTAGCTGAATCAATAGGAGCCAAAGAAGAGGCAATATCAAACTGATCAGGAACAACAGGAGAAGATGCTGATACAAGTATAATCTCAGTCTGAAGAGTAGGAACTGTGAGACAATCCTCTGATTCATCGGATTATAGAAGGGTGTCTAAATACTGAAGTTCCTTTAAAGTATCATGATCAAAAGGTGTGTTCTCTCTCCAACCAATGGGTACAAGACAATCTGAAGCAGGATCCTCTGGGAATGGAGAAAGACTGGGGTCTCCATAGATCTCCCAAAGATGTGTCCAAAGTGAGTGAGGACAATCAATGCCCGATATAGCCCACACAGTGTCAAAATCAACACTAGAAAAAATAACTCCTACTATGTGATTTCTAATGATATCCCAAGCTAGTTTTCCCTCTGAAGTTGCTGGTTCAGGTATGATATCATACAAATAAGGCAACAAATTTAGCCACCTACAATGTGTAAGTATACCCTTTGCCCATGACTCATAATTACCCCGTTCCAGAAATACAACTGAAGGGTGAGTAGAAAAACCCATGATAACTCTTCAAATTAAAAATATGAGACTAACTAACCTCAATACTGATAAATCAGATCAACATATGCCATCCCATGCAAACAAATCATTTCCAAGTGCTGAAACATCCAAGTAACTAACAGATGTGTGAAAACACAAAATACTGAATAAAAGGTACCTGGTGCAGACTCTGGAAAAATAAATGATAGATCTGGAAAGAACACAGAAACCCCTTTCCAACGCCTATTTGTTTGCGAAAAATGGAGTCCGTATGCAAAAGATATGGCTCCGGGAGTGCAAAAAGTTTGTTCTGACTTTGACTGAGAAAAAAATCATCAAGATGGAAAAAACTGAAAATCAGACCTACACCATCAGATTGGTGCCGGAATCAGCTTTCCAACGGTATCTTGTTTGAAAAAAACGGAGATCATACGCCTATTTTACACCCGATTTACTGAAAGAGCTCGAAAAAGCACAATAAGGTCCTTCAGAAGCCCTGGGGGCTAAAAAAACTGGCCCCTGGTCCGCTGGGCGACCAGGGGCTGGGCGCGGGTGGCGCCCTGGCGGAGGTGGCGTGGAGGTGGCGCAGAGGTGGCGCGCTGGTGGCGCAGTTGGCGGAGCTCGGCGGGCGGTCGCCGGCGGCGGCTGGGCTATCATGAGGTGGCGTCATTGAAGCAGGCTGGCCATTACCGGTGGCCGCTGGTCAAGGCTGCTGGGACGAAATCGCTTAGTTTTTAAAAACTTTGTTTTTTATATATTTTTTATATTTTTGAATTGACCGAAAATCGCAGGTTTGTGGCCGATTTTACTTGGGTAAAAAATTTTGCCTTCCGGATCAACAGTAGCCAAACTGGGCTTGCCTTATATGAAAATATAGGTTTTTGGCTGCTCTGAATCCAACCGTGAGGTCCGTTTGGGCCCAAAATGCACCCAAAAAATGGAGTTACCCAGATCCTCAAAAAAAATGCCAGATCTGATGCATGCGCTTGTAAAAAACGCTAAAAAAAATTGAAAAAAAATCATTGGGCAAGGAAACCAGATCTGAAAACTGCACCAAGACCCTCTCAAATTAGCTGAAGAACTTCTGAAAGCCCTATCAAACCCTTGAAGCTCCAAATTCTTCAGAAATCGAACAGGAAGCAGCAGGTCTGGAGCTCTGATACCATGTAGAAGTTGAGAAATCCAACTTCACAGACCCCGAAGATCACCTGCATGCAAATAACCTGTCACAGAAAGAAGAGATGGAGACAAACAAGCAAGGGTGCTCTGAAAGCTGAAAAATGTATTCATCCAAGAGAGAGATAAATTACAATGATGAATCCTTATAAAAGGATATTGTGCAAACCTAAAAGAAACCCTAATAGGTAGACATTTAATAATTAATATAATTATTAAATGTCACAAAATGCAAAATAAAGTGAAATCTTAAGAGAGGAATAAAGGTAATTTAATCAACATGATTAAATTAAAACCTTTACTCTAACAGAAACACCCCAATCCCAATAATATCATATAACTTAAGCAAAAAAAATCCTAAATAGACCAGAGAATCTAATTTCATACCAATTTACTCATGATGCAAACATTGAAACTTTGCTTAGGAAAACTTATAGTCATTTCAATCTCCTTTACTACACATGCCTTACTTCTATTGTAGTCTAAAAAGATATAGTGTGAATAAACAATGATCAACCTGCATTTAAATAGAAAATTCAAGCATGCAGAATTAAGGATTCATAATTCCTTATGTGAGCAAATTGGTAACTTATCAGCTTAGCTTTGAATCTGATTCGTTCATCTTAGAGAAATTGAAACTTCATCTAAGGTCGCCATGAGCATTGTTTTTCGACCATTATCAACTTACTCATTGAAAACTGTCAGGCTATCTCAAATGTTGCGACATTCCTTTCTAATCTTCATTAATCCTAGCTGATCTAATAATTAGCATGTATCGCCAACCTAATTCATGATTTTCATTAAGATTGGTGAAGTACATAGGACTAGTTTCTTAGAGAGAAAGTTTCTCTATACGCTTCATCGCTGATCCTCCCCAAAATTTAGGGTGAAATTTAGTGATGAAGTTATTCATGCAATGATTTTCAGTCTATTTGATCATCTTGCTTTAAAACTTTATCAATGATTGTCCAGTTCTCTCACTACTTTCCTTCCTAATTGATGCGAAATTCTCAAGATCATGCCACATTGCCTTTTTCATTTATGGTCATCACTTGTCTCCGATATACTTCATCTTCACCCAACTCCATCAGTGATGTAAACATCCTAGCGATGAGGGCCATTAGGACTTAAGCGAGAACTTTTAAGCACATGCTCATTAGTTGTTCTAAAAGAGGGGACTTCTCTAGGACGACATGAGAATAGTAGGCTCAAGACTTATGAATCATGCAATACAAAGGATGTAAAAGTCAGGTGATTTAGACCTAGACACAAGAAAGGCTAGTTAGATGATGACATTTAATGTACATGAAAATATTCTTGGTGACTGACAATAGGCAATACCAATAAATGACATAATATAATGCCAAACAATCTAAAATGAGCAAAAATCTAAACCTCGTATAGGAATCCTACAACAGATGTAACAAAGAGTTTTTAGGTAAAATTCCTTAGGGTTTTAATATGATCATGCTAGAATTTTGTAAAATTTGAAAGTGCCATCAAGGAACATCATGCTTAATGTCTCCAAGAGAGGACAAGTCAAGAGTAAAAGATTCACAACTTAGGGAATGTAATGTGTCACATTACCACTAAGAGGAAAGTTGTATGCTAAGAAACATTGCACTCTTGGAGGACATCAAACCCAATGACATCACCAAGAAAATGATGTGTCATAAGAAGAAATAAAATTACACCATAAAACATGAGAAATGTTGAAAGATATTATTGATGTATTCCGCCACTTTAAAGCGGTTGCTAACACCATTATTGGGAGAAATTGCTTTAAAGTAGCAAATGTTCAATCCTAAGAAATTAGATCTTTCTCGAAAAGCCCTATGCCAATTCATATGTTTCCTAAGTGAAGATACATCATCAAAAAGGGAGGGGTTGCCCCCAAAAATACATCATGGATCTATGGATTCAGGGTCAGTATATCTTTGTTATAATGTTGTCATAGAGCTCGTAAATGTCATCATTCCCCAAATACTTGTAGAACGGAAAGAATGACACAAAGAGAGTGAAAACAAAGAAAAATTCTTTCGGGTCAACATGGAAGAGACTTAAATATGTCAATTCCTTACATCATCCCCAAAAGGAAAACACAAGACAAGAAAAAAGATAAAATATTTACTACATAGAGAAGAATGCAGGTACAAATAGAGGAATGCACAAAAAGAGAGAGATACATCAAACAAAATATTACAGGGGATCACATTATGCATATGTAATCACATAAAGAAAATTGAAAAAGAAAATAATACAAAATACTAGTAAGGAACATGTGATTCAACCTATAGCAATCCGTTTCCATCTCAATCTTGATCAGTGTATGTGGAAAGTGGGCAACTAGCCAAAGGGACAATGTCAAGTACCAAAATTAGGACAAGGCTATCTAACCCCTTGCCCCCACTAAGTGTAGAACAAGGATGAGCGAAGATGGGTGATGACAATGAGCTCCTTGCAAAAAGGAGAATGATTTCCAATGAATGTAAAACATGTAATAGTGAGGATGCTATGACCCCACGACTATTACATAGCAAGGAGCAACATGCATGGTGCTTTAGTCAGTTTTGGTTCTTAGAGGGTGCAAACTTTTTCAATACTTTTTCTAAAGGATGGCAATTATGGGTGTGATGTCCAAATAATCTATGACAAGCACAATTTTTGGCATGATGTTTTTCATTGATGTCAAAGTTAATTGTGATTTTCATACATGAGGTATATCATGCATAGTTACTTTAGGTTAAAGTATCATGCAATGGTGTTGTTGCTTGATGATTGGTGCATTCAATTTTTTTTTCCAAGACAAGGTTTTGATGTATAATGGTGCAAATGATGCAATAGTATTCAAGGTATCAATAAACAAGGTTCAAGGTATCTAAACAAGGTTCAAGGTATCAAGAAAATGATGCAATAGTAATCAAGTTATTCAAGGTATCCATTTTTCAAAACATTCAATTTTGATAAGGTTCAATCCCTAAGAGCAAGGGTTCTTCTCTTTATTTGAAATATTTCTTTTAAATCCCTAAGTTTATGGTTACTATACAAATTGAATAGCAAGGTTGTTTATTTTTTAATTGAGAGGTGACCATGGATTGAAGGTTAAGGGTTATCTAAGTGAAGTTTTAAAGGGGTGTTGTTCACTGCTTAACCAACCCCTCTACTTGATATGACCTATCAAGCAGGTTAAGATTGTTGTTTCTTAGAGGGTGCAAACTTTTTCAATACTTTTTCTAAAGGATGGCAATAATGGGTGTGATGTCCAAATAATCTATGACAAGCACAACTTTTGGCATGATGTTTTTCATTGATGTCAAAGTTAATTGTGATTTTCATTCATGAGTTATATCTTGCATAGTTACTTTAGGTTAAAGTATCATGTAGTGGTGGTGTTGCTTGATGATTGGTGCATTCAATTTTTTTTCCAAGACAAGGTTTTGATGTATAATGGTGCAAATGATGCAATAGTATTCAAGGTATCAATAAACAAGGTTCAAGGTATCTAAACAAGGTTCAAGGTATCAAGAAAATGATGCAATAGTATTCAAGGTATTCAAGGTATCCATTTTTCAAAACATTCAATTTTGATAAGGTTCAATCCCTACGAGCAAGGGTTCTTCTCTTTATTTGAAATATTTCTTTTAAATTCCTAAGTTTATGGTTACTATACAAATTGAATAGCAAGGTTGTTTATTTTTTAATTGAGAGGTGACCATGGATTGAAGGTTAAGGGTTATCTAAGTGAAGTTTTAAAGGGGTGTTGTTCATTGCTTAACCAACCCCTCTACTTGATATGACCTATCAAGCAGGTTTAGATTGTTGTTTTATGCATACAAAAAGTGAGCAAAGGTTGTTTTTTAAAATTTCATTTGGTGGAAAGGTTAAATCCAAGGGTTGATATTCAAACCTATCAATGACTATTTGAAGAGGTTGCTTTATGATAGGAGTCTAATTGTCACAACTCTTTTTGTTGTTTGTTTCTACATGAAGTTGAACAGTCTTTCATAGTTTTGGTTTTTGGATCCAATTTTGATTCATGTTTTTTTCCTTTTTGCATGGAAAGTATGTGAGGTGATGTGATGTGAAGAAAAACATATTTTGAAGTTTAAGGTATTTAAGATAGGGTTTGAGAAATAGAACTTAATTGTGATTGATTATATATTCTATGAAAAGAATACAATACCTTATGACTGGAATATGAAAAATGGAGTTTCTTTTTGGTTTGACTATGACTGCAAGCATTCATCAAGAGTGATTAACAAATGATTTTCATGAAGATGGTGCTAAGGGTTTTTTATTTTGAAGATGGGAATGTAGTATATTGAAAATATTTGTCAAATATGGGTGAAGTGCTACTAAGGATTGTGATATCATATGCTGCTATCTGAATGATAAGAAGATATGGATAGCAGAGAAATACAAGGTCATAATATTGTTGTGACTTATAAGTACACTTTGTTTTCAAATAGAGTAATGATTTGATTGGAGAGATATAAATCTTATTCAATATGTTTCTTTGAAACCAGTGATAGGAAAGTGTTTGCAAAAGCTTGTTTTTGTGAATTCCAATTGAAATATGAAATCTATGAAGGGTCTTGAAAGGTTCTCTGCATTCAGAGTGAAGGTGTTATAGGTTGAAGTTGGAATGAGCTAGGGAGGTAAAATATAAGTTGTTCTTTATTGAGACATGACAAAATGAGATGAATGAAACCTTCTTCAGATTTTTAAAGTGATATATTTTCTTTAAACACAATATAGTGATTGTTGAAAGAGAAAAAATATGATTCTAAATTGCATCTTCAGATTATTGAGATGTGTTGTGGTAAAGTTTTATAAGGGTTTATGATAAAGTAGGTGTTGTTTTTATTAAGATGATGTTGATAGGAAAGTGTGAAGATCTATAATGAGACTTTGATTGTGCAATGTTTTGTAGTGAAATAGAGTAACCCTCTATATCCTTTTATTTCCTTCTTTTGAAGATTGCTAGATAGGTAGATTGTTGATAGTTACTCAGGAAATTTGAAGATTGTCAGTGAGGAAGATTGGAGTTGGCCAATGAGGCTTGTTGATAGCTAGTGAGGCTTGAGTGATTTTCCAATGAGGCTTGATTGATTTACCAGTTAGGCTTCAATGGTTGTTGGTGTGGCTTAACTGTTAGTCAGTGAGGCTTTTTGTATTGCTAGTGAGGCATACAATATGTAAACAACAATTTTTTAATAAAGCAATTGTTTAGAGTGGGTTTTTCACCCTTTTTAGGGTTTTTCCACTGATAAATATGGTGTCTCATGTATCCTTGATGATATCTTTCTTTGTACATAATTCATTATTCCTAATTCACATGTGATGTTTTTGATTGATTAAGTAGGGAAAAGGGACTTGACCTGAACAAAGAGTACATCATGAAAATAACAACAGGTGGTGAGAAACAACAAAAATAGGTAATATGCACCTCTTTGTGTTTTTTTTATGAAATACATATCTAAAGTTTTATATGATCAAGAGTGTTAAGGTTTTGAGATTTATTTTATATGACCATTGATTCACCCCCACTCTCAGTGGTCTTATACTCAAACAAGTTGTATCTGAGCAACAAGTTCCTTGAAAAAGTTGAATCAACTTGGGTTGATCTTGGTGGTGGACTACAATGGAAAAAAGAAAAAGAAACAAAGAAAAAAGAAATACCTGGTAGAATACTAAACAACAAGCACAACCTAAACCAAGTACAAAGGTTGATGAAGAAGCTATTAAGAGAAATGACATACAAACTGAAAAGAATATAGGGTTGGAAGGTGATTTTATAGTTTGGAATATTGAAAAAAAGGGAGATCACTTTGTGAGTGACTTTGAACAAGAATATGATGAATATGATTGCGAAGTTTATATTGAAGGTGAGCTTATTTATTCCCTTGAAGAGATTAAGAAACTCAGATTGGAGAATCAAAGGTTAAAGTTGCAGCTCCATGAAGAGAAGGTGTCCAAGACTAAAACACTTTCAGACCTTCAAGATGTAGAAAAACTGATAATAGATTTGAACATTCAAATTGCAGAAGTCAAGAAAATAGAAGTCAATAATCAACTAAAGGAAAAAGAAGTTGATTGTGAAAATTATGAATCAGAGATAGTCTCTTTGAGAAATGAATTAGGAAAAACATCTTCAAAGTTACACAAAACACTTCATTTTAAAAAGAGTACTAAGTCTTTATATGAGATGTTGAGCAAGCAAAAAAATCACAAGGAAACTACTGGGTTAGGTTTTGAAGAAGGGAAGAATTCTAAGATTAAAAAAACACCAAGAAAGAAAATAGATTTAAACTATTTTTCTGGTATTCCTAAGGATGAAGAAAAGAAGAAGACAATAAAAAAAACTCCTACACAATCCAACAGCAACAAGTTGAGAAGATCTTTCTGTATAAACATAAAATTAGTAAGGACAATAAATTAATTAAATACAAGGTATTTAATTAATAGACCTCTTATTTCATCTACTTATAAATAAATTCTAAATTTATTTATATAGTTCACATCTGCTAATTCTTCTTATCTTAAATCACATTCTTCTAATCTTAATTAAATAAACGAATTCCAATAGTTTGTTTTATTTAATTAATATCTCACTAAATTTGAATAATTCCAAATTTGAATTTAGTCACATGTCTACAACTTTTCCTCTTGTCATCTCATGAAGTGTCTCATGAGTTTAAATATCCTTAATATTTAAATGGGCTTTTTCCTCGACAAATTCTAAAACAACCTTGGACACTTGGCTCTTCCATTTTATTTATTCTCTCTCACACTTGGCAAAGTGTTCTATTAAAGGGAACACTCTTCGTGATTCCCTCTAACTTCTTCATCCTTCACCCTCAATCTTTCCAACTAAAATATTGACCATTGGTTGTTTCCACATCACAATATACCTTGGAAATCCTATAAATACAACAGCCTTCTCTAGCATTTGATATCCCATCTTTGAGCAATCTTACTTTGCAGAAATTACATTATAGCACTTTGAGCATTTAGAGGATTTGAGCATTTAGAAAATTAGCATTTAGAATCATATTATTTTAGAATCATGGCTTAGTTATTAGCTACATTTCCATCATCATAGTAACTTCATACAACATTTTCACCATAGCATTTAGTATCATATCTTCACCATAACATCATCAATCATATAGCTTATCATCATGTAGTAATAGATTTCTTGCATCTTCCAGCATTTTGTTCCTTGGGTTGTCATTCTAACAGTCATGTGCATACATAAATATGAGAGCCATTCTGATTTAATGAATCCTTGAAGATAGGAGACAATTGGACGACTTTAGGGAATTGGTTTTGTTTCAATTCAATTCATTTTTCTATTCAATTTCTCTAATATAATACGTTTCATTGATTGTGTGGTTTTATTACTCATTTTACTCACATTACACAATTCACACAATACACTTTCCATTTAGTACAACATCAAAAGTCTAGGTTTGACAATTCTTTTCATGGTTATTGTTATTCATGCTATAAATTTGGTCATAGAGCAAAAGAATGTTGGGTGAATCGTAAGAAAGTTGGATGTACTAAAAGCTCTTATGAATGGTTAAATAGTAGAAGCAAATTAAAATGTTATAGATGTGACATGTTGGGAAATATTCCATAATATTGTAGGAATGATTTAGTGAATCCAATTAGTCATCATAAAAAGACTATCATTATGAAGGTTTAGAGAAGAAAGAAACAAAAATAGGAGAAAGAACCTAATCTTGTGCATGTTGCACAAGAGACTTCTATGAATTCATAAATATTTGAATGAGTTTAGGGGGAGTGTTTATAGTCTTATCATTCAATCCCTTTAAGCAACAACAAGGAAGTTGTAAGATCAAATTCTCAAGATGTAAAATGAAATTTGAAGACTTCACCTTAGGGAAAAGACAAATCATCAAGATTCAAAATCTCATGATAGAGTGGTTGCAAAAATTTTTATGGCAATGTTTAGTAAAGTAGTGTTAGTTTTAAATGTTGCTAAATAATTAATGGTTTGCTTGCTTTATATGCTCATATTTCTTCAAGAAAAATAGTAAAAGTAAAATTTTTGGTAGTCTTATTTTTGGATGCATTGTCAAATTTTTGTATAAAAAAAATAGTGTTTCAACTATCACATGTTTGGTATTCTTGTTGAAAAAGGTAATCATGAGAGGATCAGTGATTTAGAGAAATCAAGATGGAGTAATATTTAATGTAATTGAATTCCTTATACAATGTCCTCAATGAAAGTGGAGTGATCAATTTGGTCATGACAAGTTTGTATATTCTTTTGTTCTCAAGATTGAAAGAATACTAAAAGATACATTGTAGCATTGGAAGATTCAAGATTCAATTGGCAGTGATTTCATGGACATTTCTAATGCCTATCTTTTCTCTTCTCAAGTAGGAACAATAATAGTGATCTTGAGGTATGATAGTGTGGGTGTTTGTTGACAATGGCATAATGTATTCCTAATGGTCTTTATGAGATGATAATGGTTTCTTATTGCAGTAGTACCTTGAAAGTGTCAAGATTGTAATTTTTTGTTGTAGTGCAATGTGCCTTATGATAATATGAAAAGATACACATAATGGATATTGGTATGTACAATGGTAATATTTGGGGCTTGGTACTTGCATAATAAATGCTTTATGACAACCTATTGTCTTTATTCAAGGTTTGTTGTATTAGTGTAGTACATGATTTTAGAAATAATGTTTTGCAATTGGTATCCAATATTTTCATTGTACTTGCTGAGGTATCATGATCTTGGTGTCATCAGCTCGTTCACAATGCTTTAACAGTTTGTTTGGTGCAAGAAATAAAGGAATATTCTAGAATAATTATGTTCATTCAAAGTGTTAATTCAGAGGGACAAAGGTTGTTCAAGTAGAGGAGTGTTGAAAGATACCCTAACTGGCAAAAGGGTTTAAGTGGTAGCTCATTGTTGGTTGTACAAAATTAAATATAATGATTTTCTCAAAATCAAGGTATCAAATAAGGGAAAGGTCTTCATGAAAAATTGGACAATTTATAATGTTTTTAATTTAAGTATTTTACATGCTACTCAAATTGCACAATACACAGTGGATGTTACTACATTTTTCATGCTTATGAATTAGTGATATAGAACTTGGTTATTGGTTTCCAAGATTGTTCTCATAATCTTAGTTTGATCAGTCATAAAAGATACCCATGGTAGTGTGAATGTTGTTTGGAAATGAATAGAGCCATGATAAAGTGAACTGGAATATTAGTTGCACAGTGAATCTTTCATGCAAGTGATAGTCTTAGGAGGGAATAGTGAACTAACAATTACTCAGTTGATTGGAATTAGTTGATAGTGTTTCTTGCTAAGAAATAGTGACATTAATATGAGGCAGAATCTTGATTTGATTAAGTAACAATAGTTATCCTTCTTGACTATAATCAGTGGTAAGCCTTTCTCTCATAACCTTGTGAGTGATATTGGTTGTTTGGAATATGTCAGTGGCTTTCAATCCTTCTAGTGATATGGTTTGTGTTGATTGGTATTTCACCAATCTACTTGAATTTTTACAGGGGTATTCACATTGTGTGAATAATGTACATTTTCCTAGAGTTTCTTTGGTTTTGAAAGACCCTTGTTGCAATATTTTTGATGAAGACAATTAGTGGAATAGTAGAAGTTCAGCCAGGACAATTGTTCTTACTTGACAATAGATAGTGAGTTTGAGCATGCATGTTCAAGGATGGACATTACAGATTCAAGTTGAGAATGAGTTTATGATTCTTTTTGATGTGACAACCTATACTGAAAGTTTCATGGTAAGAAGATTACATATAGTCACTTCATGAAGGACACAAAATTCTTGTGACACTACAGTCAAAGGAAGAATTCTTTAGGCAACAAGGTAAAGAGAGAAGAAAAATACGATAGTGAGACAAGAGACAAGAATGTTATGACCATCGATGATGTTTTTGACAGTGATAATTGTGAATGTGTTCTAAATTGGAAAAAAAAAATTGTACCTATTGCATGATAATGGAGTATTTTATTTGATGATCAATGTGTCAATATCTTGTAATGCACTGTTATTGTTTTTGCATCTTGTGGAATTCTCTTGCAATTTCTCAATGAATAGTTTGTGATTGGTTGGCAAGTGATTTCAAGGATAGTATTCTTGAAACTTTTGCAAGAGACAATATTTTAAAAGTAATATTTCTTAGTTGTAGATGTACAGTATGGTTTCTAGTGTACTGATAATTTGAGATGTGAGTTGAAAATTTTAGTTAAATGACAATCCTATATTTTCAATCATAATGAATGTGCAACAACTAATCAGTAGAGTGTTTTGTCTAACAGTGAAATTTATTTATAAAGTATTGTCAATGCTCAAATTTGTGAGGAAGATGTCATATAAGAACTATTCTCTCTCTTGTAGAATGACAAGAGCAAGTGTTGAAGAGGACAGGTCTCATGCATAAATGGATGTGCAATGACATGACAAGAGGCAATGATATGGTGCATAAATGAGATGGTCACTAATGAGGAAGTGACATAGATATAGGATAGTGATAACGGTGACCTCATGAAAGTGATTTTGGATGGTGGACTAGGAATATTAATGAATGTCCTCAATGCTTAACTTTGATTGTCATCAATTCTTAACAATTTCTTTGATAGAGATATTTAGGGCTATGAGATAGATAATGAGATATCACAAAATACAACTATCATGAAAGAAACAATGTCAAAGATACAATTGGTTGAGAGGATAGGATAGTCACTTTAAAATACATAGTCAAATCAAATGCAATGTAATGGTTCTTAATAATGACCTAGAGAGGGAAATATGATGTAGGTGCAGTATAATTGAAACAGTGATATTCATGCTTGGTTCTCACATGGTTTTCTATATTATTCTCAGTCAGGGTTTGCCAATGCTAACTAGGGTCTTATCAAATTGATAAGTGGTATCTTTGCAATGATATATTTGGGGTGCACTTTGTATAAGTCTATTTGTAGATGCTTATATGATGATCTCAATGATCAACTTCACTGTCTAGGCTAAAATTTGTTGATTACTTTGCTGAAGCTTCATAATCTAGTCTTGGGTAAATTTGTAGGTGACAAGTCTCTTTGTTATTTATGGTGTTGATTCAAGGCTTTTGAATAGTATTATGTGTTCAAATAGTGGGTGGTGGTAGTGGATCTTAGCATCAGTGATGCCTTTCTTTAGTTTTCTTAGTGATAATGGTTTGTTGAATCTTTCTATTTATCTGTCATAGAGACTGATGTGTTAAGAGTTGTAGTTGGTTTGCAATGATAGTGATGTTCCTCCTCAGATTACTTGTCGCAGTGCTTGAATAGTGGGATTTGGTGTCAACATATTATGTTTACAAAATCAAATACAAGTGATTCTAATGTTCATTTGATAATGTCAGAATAGTATGGTATAGTGAGGGGAATTATATAGACACAGTGAATTGAATTGACTATAAGGTGAATTGTCTTATAGACACAGTGACTGGTTTACTAATAACTATCTCAATGTTCTTTTTCATCATCTATACCACTGTGATATCACTCTTAAAGTATGCATAGTATGTAATAAATTTTTCTTCACAGGGGGAGTGATTACTTGGTGATATTAGTCCCTTTTTCATTGTTTTCAAAGGGGGAGATAAAAATAGAAAAGGGTGAAAATAAGGTAAAAATTTGGTTAAGTTGGCATCAATTCCAAAGGAGGAGTTTGTTGGCATGATGTTTGTTATTGATGTCAAATTTCACGGTGATTTTCATACATGAGGTCTATCATGCATAGTTACTTTAGGTTAAAGTATCATGTAGTGGTGTTGTTTCTTGATGATTGGTGCATTCAAATTTTTGTTAAAAGACAAGGTGATGATGCAAGTTGAGTTGATGCATAGTGGTGCAAATGATGCAATAGTATTCAAGGTATCAATAAACAAGGCTCAAGGTAACAAGAAAATGATGCAATAGTATTCAAGGTATTCAAGGCATCCATTTGTCAATACATTCAAGTTTGATAAGGTTCAATCCCTAAAAGAAATTATTCTTCTCTTTATTTGAAATATTTCTTTTAAATCCCTAAGTTTATGGTTACTATACAAATTGAACAACAAGGTTTTTTATTTTTCAATTGAGAGGTGACTATGGATTGAAGGTTAAGGGTTATTTAACTAAAGTTTTAAAGGGGTGTTTTTCACTGCTTAACCATCCCCTCTACTTGATATAACATGTCGAGCAGGTTAAGATTGTTTTTTTATGCATACAAATGGTGTTGAAAGGTTGTTTCTTAAAATTTCATTTGGTGAAAAGGTTAAATCCAAGGGTTGATATTCAAACCTATCAACAACTATTTGAAGAGGTTTCTTTTTGATAGGAGTCTAACTATCACAACACTTTTTGTTGTTTGTTTCTAAATGAAGTTGAATAGTCTTTGGTAGTTTTGGTTTTTGGTGCCAATTCTGATGCATGTATTTTTCCTTTTTGCGTGGAAAATATTTGAGGAGATGTGATGCGAAGAAAATCAGATTTTGAAGTTTAAGGCATTGAAGATAGGGTTTGAGAAAGAAAATTGGATTGTGATTGGTCATATCCTCTATGAAAAGAATACAATACCTTATGACTATGATATGAAAAATGGAGTTTATTTTTGGTCTGACTATGATTGCAATCTTTCATCAAGAGTGATTAATAGACGATTGTCATGAAGATGGTGCTAAGGGTTTTTTCTTTTGAATATGGGAATGTAGTATTAAAAATCTTTGTCAGAGATGGGTGAAGTGCTACTAAGGACTATTATATCATATGTTGCTTTCTGAATGATAAGTAGATATGAATAGCAGAGAAATACAAGGTCATAATATTGTTGTGACTTATATAGTACACTTTTTTTAAAATAGAGCAATGACTTGATTGGAGAGATAGAAATCTTATTCAATATGTGTCTTTAAAATCAATGACAAGGAAATTATCTACAAAATCTTGTTTGTGTGATTTCCAATTGAAATTTGAAATCTACAAAGGGTCTTGAAAGGTTCTCTATATTCAGAGTGAGAGGTGCTATAGGTTGAAGTTAGAATGAGATGGGGAGGTAAAAGATAGGTTGTTATTTATTGAGACATGACAAAATGAGATGACTAAAACCTTCTTTAGATTTTTAAAGTGATGTATTTTCTTTAAACAGAATATAGTGATTGCTCAAAGAGAAAATGTATAATTTTGAATTGCATCTTTAGATTATTGAGATGTGTTGTGGTAAAGTTTGACTAGGGTTTATGATAAAGAGGGTGTTCTTTTGATTAAGATGATGTTGACAGGAAATTGTGAAGATCTATAATGATACTTTGATTATGTAGCCTTTGTATCCTTGTACTTCCTTCTTTTGAAGATTGTCAGTGAGGAATATTGGAGTTGACTAGTGAGGTATGTTGATAGTTAGTGAGGATTGAGTGATTTTCCAATGAAGCTTGAATGGTTGCTAGTGTGGCTTGACTATTAGGTAGTGAGGCTTGTTGTATTTCCAATGAGGAATACAATTTGTAAACAAGAAGTTTTTAATAAAGAAATTGTTTAGAGTGGTTTTTTCACCCTTTTTAGGCCTTTTCAACTCATAAATATGGTGTCTCATGTCTCCTTGATGATATTTTTCTTTGTGCATGATTCAATATTCCTAATTCCAATGTGATATTGTAATATGCACCTCTTTGTGTTTTGTTTATGAAATACATATCTAAAGTTTTACATGATCAAGAGTGTTAAGGTTTTGAGATTGATTTTATATGACCACTAATTCACCATCCCTCTCAGTGGTCCTATACTCAAACAAAAATATGGTTCAGTTTTGTTAGTTTGTCTTTTGGTCAAGTTTGCACATTTAGGTGGTAATTCGACTAGTTGCTAACGTAAAAGAGTATAGAAGATTTTGTCAGTTTTGGATTGTTGTAAGAGGTTATGAAGAGATTCAAGAGGTTTAGACAATTATCGTAACTAAATCTTTTGATGATCTTGCACTTTTGGTTTTTTCTTCTTTGGGATGATAATTGTGTTTTCATCAATTTCTTCTAATAGCAAATCATTTCCTTTTTTAGAAAAGGATGTGTTAGGAGTAGTAAATTGTTCAAAAGGTGTGGCTTATTTTTTCTTATGGGTAGCTAACATATTGGAAGTGGGTTGAGGGGGAGGAATTTTTTTTTGATGAGATAGGCCAAGCTATAAATAAATTCTATTTCTTCTTCATACACAAGTAGCTTTCGTAAGTTTCCTATAAGGGGAATGCCATGGACAACAATAGGTTCATCTCTCAAAAAGTCTTGAAGGGTTTTCAATTCTTCATCTAGAAACCTTATGCATTCTTATTAGATATGAGCAACATCATGCACATTGTTTGTGGGTAAGGAAGCCATTGGAAATGAGGTATGCATGTTATGATCCATAAGGGGTTGATTATCAACACTATTAGAAAGAGAATTAGAAAACCAAAGAACCACAATGAATGGTGTATCATGGGATGACATGAGTATCAAACTATGTCTTACAATAGTATTGCTGATAGGACTACACCATAGAAAAATGGTCCCTTGTCATTTTCATGGTCTTTTAGGTGTTTATTCACAATGTTTGGTCTATTTTTCTTTGATTTATTGATGTAATATGGCTTGAATATGCACATTTAGGTCCTTGAAACACAAATTATGGCTTCTTGTGAAGGCGTTGTGAAGTGTTGTAAAACATTTCTGCACTTTTGTAGACTCTATTCATTACAATTCACCTAAAAAACACATTTTCATCACTAAACAAGTCCTATTTTGAAGTGTTGTAAAGTATTGTAATAATATTTCATGCTTTTCTAGGCATAATTTCACTATTTACACCTTTCTCATGCTTCATTTGACCCCTTTTTTCCCTTATAAGGCTTAATTAAGTGTATTTTTGAATGTAAACCTAACAAATAACATTAATTATGACTTAATTCCTGACACCCACTTTCAGGTCCAAGGTGGGACCCATTTTTCATGGGTGGAAAATAAGTCCCCCTTGGCTCCAAATTCAAAATATTTCAAATTTACTTTTAGGTTTTTATTCAAAATTACCTTATGTCATCCTGTGATGAGGTATCAAAGGGTTACTAAGGCACAAGTCTATATAAATAAGTGTTTTTACATCCATTCTAAACCCCATTCCTTCAAGCATTCATCAAGTTCACTTATTCACTCATTCAAGCATTCAAGAACTTTGCATAACTTAATCAAACATCAATCAAACATTCAAGAGCAATGATTGACATATCTTCAGATTTTCTTCAACAAGGGTTTGGTAAGTTGATAGAATTTGCATGTTATTTGTTTATCATTCTCCTTTATTTCTTTATTTCATTAAGGGTTTAATTACTAAAGTGGTATTTGACCAAGGAAAATCCCTATAACCTAACCCTTAACAATTTTTCCCCTTTTGCATATGCATTTGCATACTTGTGTATGCAAATTTGACAAGTATTTAGGTGTTGAAGATTTGTCAACAAGTCAACAAGGTTCTTCAAGTCAAATCAACCTATTTCAAGCTTCGAGAAGACTTTCTATCTATTTTCTGTAGAATTGACTTCAACAACCCGACAAGCAGACAACCTTAGATTTGGTGCTATAGAATTGTCCCTTGATTTCTTAGAATTTTGGGAGAGGATTTATTTGCCACCAGTGGTGAATGAGTCCCATGTTAAGGTTGGAAATATAAGATTTTTTCAGATTCTAGATCCTAACACTCAAAAACCTGTTCTTGACAGTTTTCATTAGAAGCAAGATTGATTCGCCATCAGTGGCAAATGAGTCCTATTGGTGATTTTTTGTGACTTTAGACAACATTCAAAAGATTCCAGATTCTCCAATCTCTACCCAAGTGCACTCTAATTCAACCCTTTTCTATTATGTTTTGCATTTATTCATTCATAGTTCATTGTTTGCACATCACATTGTGTTTTAAAACATTTCATAAATCTTAGGTTTTGCATACATAATCAGTCAATTAGTTCATATCACTACATTTAGATCATTCCATTTAGTCTTAATAACATCATACATTGCATAATTTGAGTGAACATAACTAGATCTTTTGGCCCTACTTTCTCCTTTTAGGTGAAAACCCCTAGAAGTACTAGAAAGGTCTACAGTTTGTTAAACAGGCACAAGAAAAATAAGAGAGGGGGGGTGAATTAGTTCACACAAATTCAAATTTAAAGGTCTATAGTTTGTTAAACAGGTGCAAGAAAAATAAGAGAGGGGGGGTGAATTAGTTCACACAAATTCAAATTTAAAAATTTACTACTTATCAAATCTTCAACCACACAACTCTATTATTAAATATGAGCATGAAACATAGATAACAAAAAGTAAATCAACACAATGAACACCAAATTTTTAGATGGAAAACCCAATAAGGGAAAAACCACGATGAGGGTTAACTCACAATATAAGGATTATAAACTGAATACAAAGGCTCACTGCCTAAAAAAGGACTCACTGTCCAAATACAAAGGCTCATTACCTACAAAGGACTCACTATCCAAATACAAAGGCTCATTTCCTACAAAGGAATCACTGTCCAATAGGGAGGCTCACTTCCTATAGATACAAAAGAGAATAAAAGATCCACCACAACAATTAAAGCACATTCACAAGATTACAAAAACCTTCAATTCACTACCTTCAACACACTGAAAATATGCTATCACAACTCACTCACACACACTTCTGCTCTTATTATTTGTGGCACACTTTCATAACTTTGCATCGCACTATCATACAATTCTTCTCAAATCACCTTGCTTTTATACCATTCTCAACCTTACAAACATTTACCAAGGTCAAGTGCAATACATCATTTCATAAATTCAAATTAGGTCGGTAACTCAAAATTCCCACAATGGAAAGGAATAAGAGTGGACCAAATAAAATTATTTTCTTGAACCATCTACACGCTTCTTTAATTTAAATTTTATTCCTCAAATGAAGTGTAAACACCAGGTCGGCCAAACCTAATGAAAACACAAATTATCAATGATACACATGCTTCCAAAAATAAGATGACACACAGATGACCCAACATGCTTCATTATGCATGAGAATAAATCTTGAAATCTTGCAGATACATCCACAGCAAAAATAATATACTTCAAACACTAAAATCCTTTCACTAGTCAATTTGGGTTGTGTAGACACACACATAAATGTTAAATCATGATATCTGGATCACCAAACTCCAAACCTCTTCACCAGAGAAAAGGAATGACCTTCACAAGACATCTCCCAGATTCGCATGATTTGAAACAAAGTAGTGGAGAACTGTGGAGCAAACATATTTTTCCCAGTCCACAGAACACTGACTCTGTCAGTTGAACACATATACCGGTGGACACAAATTTCATATAGCATCTCACCAGAAATTGAAACTCTAACTATATCATCATCAACATGCCTTCAAATTTTCATGGGCATAGGATCAACATAGGAAAAATGCAGAGCACGTACTAGAGCATATATCGAACACACTCAACACTCGAACTTCTCTTCTTAATTATTTTTCTCAAAATCACTTGGAAACTCATCACACTAACATATCTGCAACACCATAAAGGTAGTTCCATGTGCTCACAACATCTCATAAGCATCTTAGCTATACATGTACAATCTGCAACATACTAAACAATGTTGACATCAATGACAACATTAATGACAACACCACCAAGCAAGCTCATACTTTCAAAAATCTCCCCCTTTGTCATTGATGGAAACACATAACCTTTTCCCCCTTTGACATCAATGGCAAAGAACAACTACTCTAATTACTCCCTCTTAGGAGTACACTCATACTGCAACAATGAAAATCTTTTCTACTCCCCCTGCAAAGTAGACCCATCAATCAGTCTAGGTAAATGAAGAATTTTTGAATTCATTGGATTGATACATCTTCATGTGCACCTAGTTAGGAGGGCCAATGACCCCCAAGCTCTCCCTAATATGCTCAAAAGTGTCCTTCGAAAGAGCCTTAGTAAATATGTCTGCAATTTGTTCCTTTATAGTTACATATTCAAATCTGACGTCATTCTCCAACACTTTCTCTCTTAGAAGATGATACTTGATAGATATGTACTTAGTTCTTGAATGCATAACCAGTGTTAGAGCTATAAAATCTTGAAAATTTTCATGGCTGCATATACTCATTAGTTCCCAAAAATTTCCATTCCATAAGCATAAGAATCCACTTTGCATAATATTTTTCCCATGTTTTAGTTTGTTTTAGTCATTTGGTCCCATAGAATTCTCCTAACCCTGAGCATTTGAGTATATAATTCATATCGGAAAGAGATTATGTAGGTCTTACTAATCCATAAGGCATTTCATACTAACATGTACCTTTTGCAGTCTATTAGCAAGAGTTCAGGAATGCCATACCGATATGATTTCATCTGAAGAGACACATTGGGCAAACACAATTAGGGGTCTCAACGACAGAAAGATCCTATCGGAAAGATAGTATGCATCGGGGTGAGTCATATCGAGTCTATTTGTGACTTATCAATCATGGTGCAATTCTGCAGCATCAAAAAGGAATCTAAAATATTCTCAACATGTTTCCTGAAAAAGTGGATCTTATCAGCGAGAAAATTTTCATCGATATAAGTCATAACGAGCACATGTGTGCTATACCGATGAAGGACAAAATAGTTTTTGGCGAGACCTAAGTCATCGGTGAAATCTCCTAGAGCATTCATTTGGTTTTTTCGATACAACAAAGGAAGATTCTTGGCAAGATACAAGTAGTCGAAGGAAAGTCCCAGCGACCCCTTAAGTCACAGCGATAGGCTTCATGGGCGAGGGTTATAGTGACATAATTTGGACTGAATCAATAATTCTTAGGAAAAATCATGACATCGATGTAACTGCATGACACCATAGCGACATATGATCTATTGAATATTGGTGAGACTCACAACATTGATGAGACTATGTGACACCAAAGCGATATGTAATATGTGATAGTCGAAGAGACTCAAGGCATTAGCAGAACTACATGATGTCTCAATAGGTGTTTAATAAACATGGAAAAGTTCTGAACAAAGGATCGCCTAGATTTGAATATGAATGGACGCAACTTTTCATATGGCCGATATATAAATACTCATTTTTGATGAAGAGAGTGGAGAGGGAACATAAAATATAGTAGATTAGAATGTTTATATTTTTGAGACTATGATGCATGTAAAAAAGATCAAGATTTCAATTGAATTCATTTGATTTGGTGGCATCTTTCTGGTTCCAGTTGTTTGTTGTGTTAATTAAAAGTATTGTTGAAGTTGTCTCCAAGGTTGATATTTTCTAATTGTTTAAATTGATATATAGAGGATATTTTTTAGTTTATCAGTGCACATTTGTTGTATTTGTATGGTTGGATTAATTGGTTCTTTCAAGGAAAGATTAAGTCCTTTTAGTCAGTCATAGTAATTAGGAAATCTCATTTGGATCATTAAGAAGAACTCAGTAGTCACATCCTTGCATGTTTATACCAGTTATAAACTTAAAATTGTATGCCAAAAAATTTGAGTATCTGCCAGAAAGAAGTTATTCATTTTATATTTTCATTTGACTCCGCACACCCAATAAGGCACTGGTCTCTACCATTTTATTGTTTAATTTCATTCATTTTTGCATATGAACATATTAGATTTTTTCCTTGATATTGCTTATACAATTTATAGCAAATTAAAACTCATTTATCCACTCCTATTTGCCAGCGTGGGTAAATTGCTTTAGGAAATAAACATAGTTCAAGTCTGCTTCATTGTTATAGGTACACTCGCCTAGGTCTGGCAACACCTGAAGAGTAGAAGGTCTAAATCATTTGGCCTTGTCTGCTACCCTAAAATGTATCAAGAGATTGGAAACCTCTTGAGGCATTTTTCCTGTGTTTTTGAGAGCTAACAACCAGATTCTTTGAAATATTTATTGCACTTGTATTATCATAGAAAATAGAAATAGGTTGATCACATGTCACACCAATGTTTTTTAGAGTTTTTTTCATTCATAGAACTTGTGTACAATAGGATGCGACAATAATATATTTAGCCTTTGTAGTGGATAAAGAAACTGAGTCTTGCTTCTTACTCAACCATGAAACCAATCTCCCACCAAGAAAGAAAGCACTACCACTAGTACTCTTCTGGTCATCTACACATCCATCCCAATCAACATCTGTATAAGCACTCAGGGTAAAATAATTACTCTAAGGGTACCATAGTCCATAATCTGGTGTGCCTTTAAGATATCTAAATATTCCTTTTATAGCCATAAGATGTGCTTCTCTAGGATCTGCTTGAAATCTAGCAACTAAACACATTGCATGCATAATGTCTAGTCTGGTAGTAGTAAGGTACAATAGTCCACCAATCATGGATTTGTATTTTCTCTAATCAGTCTTAGCAGATTCATCATCCTTGCTCAACTTACATCCAATTTCCATAGGAGTACAAGCCGGTTTGGAATCTTCCATCCCAAAAATTTTCAACAACTCTTTTACATACTTAGATTGTGAAATGAATATCCCCTTATTAGTTTGATTTACTTTTAGACCAAGGAATAAATTCAATTCACCAATCATAGACATCTCAAATTCTTTATGCATTTCTTCAGCAAACCTTTTACACATGCCATCATTTCCACCAAAAATTATATCATCAACATAAACAACTACAATCAACATCTTATTAATTTGCACTTTGAAGTAAAGATTACTATCACCATAACCTTTTCTAAATCCTTGCTTTGTTAGATATTTGTCTAGTCTTCCATACCAAGCTCTGGGAGTTTGCTTTAGTCCATACAATTCTTTCTTCAATTTACAAACCATATCCGGTATGTCAAACAACTAAAACCTTTATGGTTGCTCCATGTACATTGCTTCCTCCAACTCACCATTCAAAAAAGCTAACTTAACATCCATCTGATACACCTTAAAGTCCATATGTACAAAAAATGCCAAAAAAATTTATGATGGCTTCCTTTCAGGCTATAGGGGAAAATGTTTCCTCAAAATCTATGCCTTCAACTTGTGAATATCCTTTGCATACCAATCTTGCCTTATTCCTTACTACTTCTCTATTTTGATTTAGTTTGTTTCTAAATAACCATTTTGAACCAATCACATTTTTTTTTCATAGGTCTAGGGACTATTTCCCATGTCTGATTCTTTTCTATCTATTGTAGTTCCTCTCTCATAACTCTCATCCAACTTTCATCTTCCAATGCTTCCTTTACAGATTTCAGTTCTATTTTAGAGAGTAAACAAAAATTTACCTCAGCTGCAACTTTTCTTGTTGTCTTTACACCTTCACTCTTGTCTCCAATTATTTGATCTTCTAGATGATTCTTCTATACATATTTAGGAGTCCTCATAACAATTTTTGGTTCATTCTCTTCTTCTTCTTCCACTTGTTGTTCTTCTTATTTTTCTTCTTCTTCTTCCTTCTCTTTATTTTCTTCAGGTATATGTCCGCAAATAGGATCATCAGGTTCAACTTCACTTATCTCAATGGGTCTGTGTATGTCTTCATCAACTTTCACATTAGAACTTTCAATGATTTTTCTCAATCTTTTGTTAAAGCATTTGTATGCATTGCTAGTAGTAGAATACCCAATAAATATTCCTTCATCACATCTAGCATCAAACTTTCCAAGATTTTCATCATCTCTTTTAATATAGCATCTACTTCCAAATACCTTAAAATATTTCACTGAAGGAATCTTACCAGTCCATAACTCAAAAGGTGTCTTCATGCTATTGTGTCTAATTTGAACTCTATTAAGAACATAAACAATAGTATGTATCACTTCTCTCCAATATACATCTGGTACATTAGATTCTTTCATCATAGTTCTAGCAACTTCATGTACTATCATGATTTTCCTTTCAACTACTCCATTCTACTGAGGGGTTCTTGGAGTAAAATACTGTCTTTTTATGCCATGCATCTAACATAATGCATTAAATTCACCAAAAGTGAATTCACCACCTCTATCAAATCTCAAACACTTGATTTTTAGATTTACATCATTTTCCACTCTCACTTTGAATACCTTAAACCTATCCAGGGCATGATTCTTTTCTCTAAGAAAAGAAACCCATGTCACCTAAGTGTAATTATCAATAAGCAACATGAAATATCTATCACCATTCAGGCTTCCAGTCTTAGTCTAACGACAAAGATCAGTATGTACCAACTCTAGTATGTTGGTAGTAGAAAATTATTTTCCTTTAAAGCTACATCTTGTCTGCTTCCCTAGTTGACAACTTTTGTAGATAGCATTAGCAGGTCTTGTGGTTCTAGGTGGTCCTCGAAATATTTCCTTTTTACTGATCTTGACCAAGTTATCAAAGTTCACATGTCCCATTCTTCATTGCCATAACCAACTTTCTCTGATCTAAGATACAAGACAATGACCATCAACTCCTTTCAGCCAATAGATGTTTCCATGATTTCTTCTTCCAGTAGCAATCATATCTCCATTTCTTGATCCTTTTCTGATTTCACAAGTATTTTTCTAATAAACAAGCTTAAATCCATTGCTACACATCTAAGCAACACTCAAAATATTATGCCTCAAACTCTTCACATAATATACATCATCAGTGCTATGCACTCCATCAAAACTAATTGAACCTTTACCATAGATCTTAGCTCTTGAATCATCACCAAACATGACTAAACCACCATCATATTTTTCAAGTTTAGTGAGCTTACACTTATCTCCGGTCATGAGATTTGAAAATCCACTGTCAATTACCCTGTAGTCTTCATCCTTCCTTACATGAAATTTTGTAACGAAAGCACCTTCCATCTTATTCTTCTTAACTTTAGGAAGCCTTTTTCTTACACACTTTCCAAGGTTAGTGGATATAGATTTATTTTCCAAAGCTAAGAATAAGCATTCACTATCATCAACCTCATTTTGTAGTTCATCATTAGAAATACCTGCCTCTTCCTTAACATAGTACAACTTCTTTTACTTCTTATACTTCCTATCCTATCCTTATCCTTATAATCCTTGTTCTTTTAATGTATAGCTCTATTCAGACATCTTGAAGCATAATGATCAATATTACCACAACTAAATCATTTAAAGGGAAACATACCTTTATACTTTCGAGTACCTTTCTTCAACTTCCTAGTGAAGTTAGCTTCCAACTCATCAAAATCACCACTATCTAGTTCCTCCTCAATCTTCATTGCCTTAAATTTTGTTTCTGTCTTTTCTTCTATCTTGTCATCTTTCTGGAAATTTCTCAATTCAAATGCTTGTAGGGTGTTGAACAAGTGTTCCAAGGTGTACTTCTTAGGGTCATACATTTCTTCAATCACTGAGATCTTATCATTGTAGCAATCCAGTAGGGTGATCAAGATCTTCTCTATTATGTCTTCATCTGCTAGCTTTCCTCCTTGATTTCTAACCTCGTATACAGTCTATTCAACCCTGTGAAAGAAACTTGTAAATTCTTCACCATCTTCCATTTTTAGGTTCACAAATATACGCTTTGCTGCCAATCTCTTTGTCAATTTCATTTTTTCATTCCCTTCATACATATCTTCTAGCTTCTTCCATACATCATATGCAGTATCCAAATAATTAACCTTAATTCACTCATTTTTAGATAAACCACTGCAAATCACATACATCACCCTCTCTTTTTCTTCATAAGAAGAGATCTCATCTGCAGTATTAACACCACCAAATGGAAGTGTATACTTATTCTCAATAGACTTCTAGGTATTGAAACCAAGATAGATAATATATCATGTCATCTTTCCCTTCCAATCTTTGTAGTCAGTTCCATCAAACATAGGGATTGACAACTTGTGCGCCATCAAATCTTCCTTAAATGGTTAAGCTCTACATCAAGGAACTAGAGCTCTGATACCAATTGTTAAATAGGCACAAGACAACTAAGAGGGGGGGTGAATTAGTTGTCACACAAATTAAAACTTAAAACTTTATCACTTATCAAATCTTCAACCACACAACTCTATTATTAAATATGAGCATGAAACACATATAACAAAAAGTAAATCAACACAGTGAACACTAGATTTTTACGTGGAAAACCCAATAAGGGAAAAACCACGATGAGGGTTAACTCACAATATAAAGATAATAAAAAAAATACAAAGGCTCACAACCGAAAAGAGGACTCACTATCCAAATACAAAGGCTCACTACCTACAAAGGATTCACTGTCCAAATACAAAGGCTCACTGCCTATAAAGGACTCACTATCCAACATGGAGGCTCACTGCCTACACATACAAAAGAGAACAAAGATCCACCACAACAATTAAAGTACATTCACAAGATTACATAAATCTTCAATTCACTACCTTCAACACACTGAAAATATGCTATCACAACTCACTCACACACACTTATGCTCTTATGATTTGTGGAAAAATTTCATCACTTTGCATCACACTATCATACAATTCTTCACAAATCGCCTTGATTTTATATTGTTCCCAACCTTAGAAAGATTTACCAAGTTCGGCCACAATACATCATTTCATAAATTCAAATTAGGTTGACAACTCAAAATTCCGCAGGAAAGGAATAAGAGTGGACCAAATAAAATTATTTTCTTGAACCATCTACATGCTTCCTTAATTCAAATTTTATTCCTCGAATGAAGTGCAAACACTAGGTCAGCCAAACCTAATGAAAACACAAATTATCAATGATGCACACACTTCCAATAAGAAGATGGCATGTGGATGATGTAACATGCTTCATTATGCATGAGAATACATCTGAGAATCTTCCAGATACATTCGCAGCAAAAATAATAGACTTCAAACACTGAACTCCTTTCACCAGTCAATTTGGGTTGTGTAGACACACATAAAAATGCTAAAACATGATTTCTGGATCACCAAACTCTAAACCTCTTCGCCAGAGCATAGGAAATACCTTCATAAGACATCTCCCAAATCCACACAATCTGAAACAAAGCAATGGAGAACTGTGGAGCAAACATATTTCTCCCAGTCCATAAAACACTAACTCTACCAATTGAACACATATACCGGTGGACACAACTTTCACGTACCATCTCACCAGAAACTAAAACTCAAAATATATCATCATCAGATCATCATCAACATGCCTACAAATCTGTACATGCGTAGGATCAATACAAGAGAAATGCAATGCGCCTACCAAAGCACATACTAAACACACTCAACACTCTAAATTCTCTTCTTAATTAATATTCTCAAGAGCACTTGGAAACTCATCACACCAATGTATCTGCAACACCATAAAGGTAGCTCCATTTACTCATAACATCTTAGAAGCATCACAGCTATACATGTACAATCTGCAACATATTGAACATTGTTGACATCAACGACAACATTAATGACAACACCACTAGGTAACCTCATACTCGCAACACGGTTCATTTTGGTGAACCTGCATTTTGAATACTTTACATTTCTAATTTCAATTGCATCTTGCATCTTAGACTTCATTTGCATCAAACATTCAATCAGGATATTGTTTTGTTTTTGCATTCTATGGTTTCTTAACTTGCATTAGTGAAAGACTCATTTAGATTTCATTTTTGCATTGGATATGATTGAGAAAACTAAAAAATATGCACCTACATCCTTAATTAGCATTTGAAAAGCATTAGAATCACATCAAATTTTCTAAAAAACACAAAAAAAACTCATATTGGGACTCATTCACCACCTTGGGCGAATCGGTCCACCTGCACATTTCAAACTACATTTTCAGGCATCTTCTAGCATTTTTCTTCATTTTTGTTGTCTAAATTTACTTCTTTGTTTCAGTTAGTAGAATTTCTATTATTTTCATTTTGCACTCCTAGATTACATTTCATTTCTATCCACTCCATCTTTTGAGGTACTTGTATGAGTGTTTGGTGCCCCATTGATAATACTTTAGTGAGACAAAGTTCTAGACTCATGGATTCCTCGGATAGCACTTTTGTTGTGGACCTTGGGATCTCAAGAGCTCCTACTCCTAGTATGGATAATGGTGCATTAGGAATCGACAATACCACTTCTATGCCTTCACCTTTCCATCCAATGAATGTTGACACACGAAACAACTCCATTCTGCAAGAAAAGGTCATTAATATTCATGAGGATTTTTCACACTTACAACAAGACTTGTCCCTTGAAAACATTTCCACCACTACCATACCATCCATAGAAAACCTCCATTGTTTTATTGAAAGTGACGATGGCTTACAAGTTATGAGAAGAATTGTTGAGATTTACAATAAACATGCTTCTTCTAATTCCCAATCAACAAACATAGTGGCAATCCAAGGAGGACCTCATATTCCTCCCCCTTCAACCATAGCATCTATACCAACTTATACCACTCCTCAGGTTACAACAACTATTCAACAAGTTACTCATGTGGCTCCTTCTTTTTTAATTCCAACTAGCATTTCTAGTTCTATTGTGGCATCACAAATCCCCTCTTCCACCTTCACCCCTCTTAGTGTCCCTTTCACTTTCCCTCACATTACATACACTCCATCTCCATTTTCCCTTCCACCTCATACCATTTACCCTGATCCCATCATTACACAACTCCTTAATACTATTTTATCCATGCAACAACAAATTTCTACCATTAGCCAATTTTTCAAAATGCTCCAACCACATATCATGTTCGTAGTAGCCCCTTATCTATAGAAATCTTAAGAACCCCGATGCCACAACCTAGGATAGAATTTCCTAGTTTTGAGAAATACAGAGGTAAAGGAGACCCTATTAACCATGTCAATGCTTATACAAATTTATGTAGTGATTTTTTCCTTGATGATAAACTCTTAGCCAAAAAAATTTCGAGGACCCTGAAAGACACTACATTAGAGTGGTTTTCAAACCTACCTAATCATTCCATTTATTCATTTAATGAGCTTGTGGATGCTTTCATAATTCACTTCCAAGTTCATATGACTCCTAAAAAGACAATGGCTAACCTAATGCACTGTAGACAAAATGCTGACCAAAAAGTATTTGATTTCATTTCACATTATCAGTCATTGTATGCTCAAGTTGATGTCAAACTACTTGATTCACATATGCAGAAGATGTTTATTGAAAACTTGCACACAAACCTTCAAGATAAGTTAACTATAATAAATTCCCTTCATTCATGCACTTATGCACAACCCTATGTGAATATCATAACTCGGTTTCAATTCACGATTCAAAGTCCACTTCTAACTGAGCTAACAAGTCTGAGCGAAACAATCAAAACAATACACAAAAATTTTGCAAACCAAATAGAGGCTTTTTATAGTTCAATATGTCTCCTCAACCACAAACCCAATGTATTCCAAGTCAAGTGGTAGCTATTAAAATAGTGGTTCCTTATACCTATGAGGACCCAAAGAAACAATTTACTTCCTTACCTGATACCCTCCATAATACAATGAACCAATTGCTCCAACAAAAAAAAACACCTTGCCTATTGTCAAACTGCTTGATACCACCTACCTTTAAACCAAATTCTTATTGTCATTTTCATTTCCAAAATGGACATGACACCGAACAATGTAAGTGTCTCAAACACTTAGTTCAAGACCTCATTGATTCAGGTTGTTTATCCATTATGGGTATCAATGCTCAAGGAAATAAATTTGTTGCACCACCTAACCAGAATTTACAAATTTTCACCAACCCCATGCCTAAACACAATATTTCATTTGTCAAGGCTAGTGAACCTTCAAAAAATGATGTAATGAATATTGATACAAACACTAAACAACGCGATATAACTCCAAATGTTATCCAAGTTAATACTATGGATGAACTTGTGGGTATGATAGACATTATCCCTCATAAGGGCCTATCCACCAAATCTCTTGATATCCCTTTTTCTGCTAAAGATATACTTAAAAAGATTCTCAATGGTCCTCTTTACATAGCTGGTAGAATCTATGATAATCCCACCAATGGGATATTAATAGATCCCTCCTGTGGCAAGAATGTGATCATGAAAGAATTTTTAGTATTACACAATCTCTATCAAGATGATTATAATAAACCAACTGCATGGATTAAAATGAATATTTGTTTTTTGTGCCCTATGATCAGATCAATCATACTCCCATTATAGATAGGACCCAAAACTTTGGATGCAACATTTTCTATTATTCCACAATTGGATCAATTTCATTTATGACTAGGCCACCCTTGGCTTTGCTCAAGGAAAGTAGTCCCATCAATGGTTCACAAATGTTTGAAGTTTCCACATGGAAATGAAATATTTACCATACACCATAATGGTTTTCATCCATTATCTTCTAAAGGTAATTTATCCTTAGAAGCCTTTTGTCCTGAACCCATGGATTCCATCACCCCTCGTAAAGATTTCTTTTTCATATCCTATCAAAAGTTCAAAGCCAAACGAATAGTTGAATTATCTCTTCGTAACATGTCCCCATTGACTTCCACTCCTCCTATCATAGATGAAACCATGCTTCATCCTAAGTCCGACATTGCACAAACCATACAACCACCCTTACACACTTCCCCTCCATCGTTTAAATGACCAAGACAAATGAAACCAATCCTGTCATGCCTCCTCGCATTAAACAAGTGTATAAAGCTAAAGAGATAGTGATTGACCCATCCTCTTCAGTTTCTTTTGTTCTTCCCCCTTTGGAAGAAAAGGACCCTATGATGGATCAACCTGCTCTTACACCTCAACAAATTCAAAATAAAATTAAATGCAACCACAGTGCTAGGGAATGTTAGTTCCATCACCGTCTCCTTTCCCGTCAATCTTGAATGGAAGAAAATAAAGAAAACAAGCCTCCACCTTTGACCGAAGCAATAGATGACCACCCTCCTCCTTTTGACCCACCACCAGATAGCACAATTCAACCCTCATAACAAAATGAACAAATCCAACAGCCACAACTTTTAATACATCCTGCCTTGGAAATAACCCTTCATCCTTCTGTCATAAACAATCTTGATGATGATGATGAGGAGGAGGAGGAGGAGATTGCAAAAATAGATGAAGAAGTGCATAATGATCTAAACTCTTTATTTTCATCTACCATGAGCTTAAATGAAAAATCTTCTCCACCAAGTGAGGAACCTGGTACATCTCCTAGTTCGGCACTTGTAATTCTTTCTTTGGGTAGCCAACCGCCCTCGAAATACACTAAACATGATTGGGAGGCAGATGACTTGTTAGATGGTTGACTTGCATTCATCTTACTAGCCTTTTACATTTTTCTTTGTTCTTTATTTTATTCTTGTAGGTGTGTATCTTGTTCCCCCGTATTGTGCACTTGATGTTTTCTCTCTCATTGTACACCTCTTCTATTTGTACCTCTATTCTTCTATATGTTGTGCATTCACTTTTTCATTTCTTTTTATGTTTTCCTTTTGGGGATGATGTAAAACATTGAGATTCCTTATGCCTCTTCCATGTTGACCCAAAAGGATCCTTTCCTTTTTGTCTTTTTCTTGTGTTTTCCTTTTGGGGATGACATAAGGCATTGAGAGCGAAATGTATCCTTCATGTTGACCCAAAAGCTTTTCCTTTTCTTTTTCCTTTTCATTTTCTTTCACTTGTGTTTTCCTTTTGGGGATGATGCAAAGTGTTGAGACCACAATGTCTCTTCCATGTTGACTCAAAATGGACATTTTTTTTCTTTCTTTTTTCGCTCTCTTTGTGTCATTCTTCCGGTTCTATGTGCTTTGGGGAATGATGACAGTTCCAAGCCCATTAATAAAAACATTGCAACAATGAACATACTAACCGCAAATCCATAGATCCCTTATGTGTTTGGTGTTCCCTTTTCTAGGGGGGAAACTCCCTTTTCTTTCATTTTCATTTTTCGTTTACATGAAGTAGCCTAACTCAAAAACATATGACTTGGCATAGGTGCTTTCTGAGTTGGCTCTCGAGTATGTGCAGGATCATGATGGGTATTTGTAGGGTATGTGGCTGATGACTTTTTTTAAACCCAAAATTGATGAAATGAAAAGGGTTTTTAAAGGAGATTCTCATCTTTCCACCAATATAAATTATGCTTTACTTTTAATTTAATAAATAATTATTATTCTTTTTCTATTTGAATTATGACTAAAGTCTGATTGATAGGCTAATTGAAAAAATATCTATAGTTTTCAAAGCGATATCACATTTTGGAATCCAAAATATGCATCACATTCTATACTTCACATGCTATAGAAGTTAAAAAAGAAAAGCGAATTTCATGAAGTTTGACCAAGTTAATTAGGTCAACATCGAGTTTTATATTTTCTAAAGTTGTAATAAAAAATCATAATTAATTATTTACATGGAATTTTTTTAAAAAAATATGCATCACATCTAGACATGGAGTCCTCTACTTATGTCTAAAATTTTATAAAAAATATTATCATTTTATTGTGGTTAGGGTGGTTAGACAAACACCTACTTCTTATCTTTTCCTAAAATTTAAGTACTACTACATTGAAATTTCAAATTTCACCAAATAGATTTAAAAGAAGAAAAAACCTAGTAGTTTAGAAACTTCACATTCAATTTTCTATAAAATTCTATGGGTGTATTGCGGGATCATCATGGAAACAGGGCCCTTAAGTGGCAAAAATTCAAAAAAATGGGTGTTAGGCAACTTGGCATTAAAAATTTTAATAAAATTTATCTGTGCAAAAATATGTAAGAATAAGATATAGCAAGAAAATTGAATTTATTTTTCTAAACTACTGAGTTTATATAAAAATAAATAAAATCTATTTGAGTAAAATTTGAGATTTCAATGCGGTGAGTACTTAAAATTTCGGGGAAAAGAAAGAAGTAGGTGTGCAATAGGCCACTAATATAATAAAATAATAATTATTTTTATAATATTTATA
Organism: Sequoia sempervirens; assembly: GCA_007258455.2. Lineage (NCBI taxonomy): Eukaryota > Viridiplantae > Streptophyta > Pinopsida > Cupressales > Cupressaceae > Sequoia > Sequoia sempervirens. The sequence continues at coordinate 135,392,137 of VDFB02000363.1, read as the reverse complement.
AGTAGAGGACTCATGTCGAAGATGATGCATATTTTATTTTCTAAGTAAATAATTAATTATGATTTTTTTGATACAGCTTTTAAAATATAAAAACTTCATTATCTTCTTTCCTGTAACAGTCAAAAACTTCATGAATTTAATTTTCTTTTTAATCCTATAATTAAACATAGAATGTAATATTTCATATTCAAAATGTGATATAAATTGAAAGTTAGATGTTTTCAATCGATATCAATTAAGTTTTGTCGTAATTAATAGAAAAATGAATAATAATTATTTATTAAATTAGATAAACATAATTTATATTGTGAGGAAAAACTGAGAATCTCCTCACTTCTTGCCATTCATCAATTTTAATTAAAAAGTCTCCAGCCACATACCCCACAAATACCCATAATATTGCCACTTTTTGGCCCATCATGATCCTACACATACCCCTATTCTTACATATTTTTGAAATAATATAAATAACTTATTCAAATTTTTAAGTCAAGTTGCCTAACTCTAATTTTTCTAAATATTTTGCCACTTAAGGGCCTATTTTTTCCATGATGATCGTGCACATACCCTCTCATGTCTTGTTTTATTTTCTTTCCTCTACTACTTTAAAGTAATTGCTCATAGAACAGTGTGTAGTAATTCCTTTAAAGTGGGGGGCATACATTACCATATTTCATTTGCATTTTTTGATTCTTAGTGCAGCCTTTCCATTTCATATGATGTGTTTGTCACTTTGTGGATGACATTGGGTGTGTTTTCCTTCATAAGTGTGATCTATCTTAGCATATTGCATTCCTCTTGGTGGCCTGATGTGATGCACTACATCCCCTAAGTTGTGAATATACTATTTTTTGATTGGTCCTCTCTTAGATACATTAGACACAATGTCCCCTAGGTGGCAAACCTTGCATGAACCTAACAATACTCCTTTGAACATCTTTTCCATTTTACATCTTTTGCATTTTTATATTTTACACTTTGCATTTTTTCCACCTTACATAACACAACTTGCATGCCTATGGTGCCTTTCTTTTTCTTTTTTTTCATGAGTTCTAAGCATATGAAGCTTTGCTTGTCTCATGAAGCACGAACCAACATTTTCCTTTGTGGTTCCTTGTTAATGTTATCAGGATGCATAACTTTGATATGGTTTAGCAGGAAGCCCATTTAGCAACACGACTTTCCCCATAGCCACCTATGTGTTTGTGAGTGTATACCAACTAGTGTATGTACCTTACCTTTTTGGGTCTTCTCACCCGATGGACTGCCATGAGTTCTATCACCCAAGAGTGAGTACTTATGCATTCTCTTTTTCAAACAAACAACCTAGATCTAATCCACAACTAGTTGGAAAGATGATCGAAGCTTCATCCTATTCTTTCATTTCAACATTTTTGTTCCTTTGTTCTTATCTTTAGTTTGCACAAGATCTTCATCTTAAGGGCTTGATCATCCCTCTTGATCATTGTTATTCCATCTTGCTAACATAAGTACAATAGGATCCTTCTCGATATACATGGCTACTTTAGTGTGAGTTTGAAGCAAGTTCACCCTCTCACTAAATTGGGGGCTAAATGCACCATAGAAAAATGGCCCCTTGTCATTTTCATGGTCTTTTATGCCTTTCTTCACAATGTTTGGTCTATTTTTCTTTGATTTATTTATGTAATATGGATTGAATATGCACATCTAGGTCCTTGAAACTAAAATTATGACATCTTGTGAAGGTGTTGTGAGTGTTGTAAAATATTTCTACACTTTTCTAGACTCCATTCATTACAATTCACCTAAAAATTATCTTTTCATCACTAAAAAAGTCCTTTTTTCAAGTGTTGTAAAGTCTTGTAACAAGATTTCATGCTTTTCTAGGCATAATTTCACTATTTGCACCTTTCTTATGCTTCATTTGACCCATTTTTTCCCTTATAAGGCTTAATTAAGTGTATTTTTGAATGTAAACTCGAAAAATAACATTAATTATGACTTAATTCCCAACACCCACTTTCAGGTCCAAGGTGGGACCCATTCACCATGGATGGCGAATGAGTCCCCCTTGGCTCCAAATTCAAAATCTTTCAAATTTCCTTTCGGGTTTTTATTCAAAATTACCTTATGTAAGCCTATGATGAGGTATCAAAGGGTTACTAAGGCACAAGTCTGTATAAATAAGCATTTTTATATCCATTCAATCAAAGGGTTACTAAGGCACAAGTCTGTATAAATAAGCATTTTTATATCCATTCAAATCCTCATTCATTCAAGCATTCATCAAGTTTAGTTATTCACTCATTCAAGTATTCAAGCACTTTGTATCACTTAATCAAGAATCAATCAAGCATTCAAGAGAAACCATTGACATATCTTCAAATTTTCTTCAACAAGGGTTTGGTAAGTTGATATCATTTGCATGTTATTTGTTTATCATTCTCCTTTATTTCATTATTTCATTAAGGGTTTAATTACCAAAGTGGGATTTGACCAAGGAAAATCCCTATAACCTAACCCTTAACCATTTTTCACCTTTTGCATGTGTGTTTGTAGACTTGTGTATGTAGATTTGACAAATATTTAGGTGTTGAAGAGTGGTCAACAAGTCAACAAGATGCTTCAAGTCAAATCAACCTTATTTCAAGCTTGGAGAAGACTTCATGTCTGTTTTCTATAGAATTGACTTTGGTAACTCGACAAGCAGACAACCTTAGATTTAGTGCTACAGAATTGTCCCCTGATTTCTCAAAAATTTGGGAGGACTAATTTGCCACCAGTGGCAAATGAGTCGCACCTTAAGGCTAGAAATCTAAGTTTTGTCAGATTCTAGATCCTGACACTTAGAAACCTATTCTCGACAGTTTTCATTAGAAGCAAAATTGATTTGCCATCAGTGGTGAATGAGTCCCATTGGTGATTTTCTATGACTTCAAACATCATTTAAAAGATTCTAGATTCTCCAATCTCTGCCTAGGTGCACTCTGATTCAGCCCTTTTTCTGTTATGTTTTGCATTTATTCATTCATAGTTCATTGTTTTCACATCACAATGTGTTTTCCAACATTGCATAAATCTTAGGTTTTGCATACATAATCATTCAATTAGTTCATATAATTGCATTTAGATCATTCCATTTAGTCTTAATAACATAATACATTGCATAATTTGAGTGAACCTAGCTAGATCTTTTCGCCCTACTTTCTCCTTTTAGGTGAAAACCCTAGAAGTGCTAGAAAGGTCTAGGGTGCCAAAAATCTATGGTTCAAGGACACCAAGCTATAAAGCTCATACATGTTTTACAAAATCAATGCAAACCCAAAATGGAAAGAGGGTAAAATGCAATGCAATGACCTAGAATGCAATTTTTTAGATTCAAAACAAGATAATTTGTTGATTACACTATGCAACAATCTAAAAGTGAAGTCTTGTAAATACAATTTTGAATTCACCAAATGTGCTAAATTTACCAAATTAAGCTAGATATGATGAGATTGATGAAACAAAAATTCTGTAAAGAGTAACAAAATTTTTAAAGCAACAAATAGAAATGCAGAAATGAATATTTTAATGCCCAAAAAATTAGAATGTGACCTATTCAAGGACTCATTCGCCGTAGGGTGAATGGGTCCTAAATGAGGGTTTTGAAACAATTTTTTTCATATTTTTAAGTGATTTGTAGTGGTTTCTAGATTTTGTTTTGTTATAGCAAGTTTTAGTTTGATTTTTTCTGTAAATTCAATGTTGAATGCAAGTGTGAAATGTGACAAAATGATAACCTAGAAAACCTAGTTTGATATGCAAATTTTGTTTCAATTTTCAAATGCAAGTTGATATGATGCAATGATATGCAAATGTTATGTAATATGACCAATATTTTTGGTATTTTTTAGATTTAAAGAATACAAAATATGCAATTTTTAAACCCTTAAATGAAATGCAAGGACAAGACACCCTAAATGAGACCTAATTCAATGCAAAGAGATGCAAATGAATGCAAGATCTAAATCTAGGATTAAATGGGACTCCAAAATCAAAAAATGCAAGGATAAAACTCAGGTTCACCAAAATGAAACAAAGAAAAATAAGGGGATTTTATGAAATTGAATTATTGAACAATGGACCTATTTCTCTAATTTCATTCAAAATGTGTGCTATAGAGGACAAATTTGAAGACTAATAGAAGTGACTATCAAAATGCAGATCTAGAAAGGTGATAATGATGTGTACCTATCACCAAATATGCTTTTTCGGACCTCACTAAGGAGTCATTTGCCCTATGGTGAATGGGTCTTGGCTACGACTCCTAGAAAATGCTTTATGGGTTCTCTTCTGCTCAGTTTTCACTGTCAGAAATAAAATCAATAGAATTGTTTCCATGATTTGAAAAATTTTCTTGCAACTTTGCAACTTTCTTCAATTTTTCTCTTCAATTGATCTTCAACCTAAAATTTTCAATCACACATCAAGGAGAAGAAAAATGTTGTTTGTTAGGTGAATGGGGGTTTGCCTTGGTAAAACCTCACTTTGGTAATTAAACTTTAAAATGAAATAGAAAAGAATGAAGGAATGATGAATGAACAACAATATATAACAACTCACCAAACCTTATTCGAAACCTTGGAGTAGAAACCTGTAAACTAGCCTAAAGTGGCCTCAATGAATGTGGATCTTGATCATGAAACTTTATTAGAAACAATTCCTTTGATATGCTTGAATTGATCTTGAAGACTACATCACCATATTAGCTCAAACAACATGCATGATGCAATAAATCTATGACATGATGAATGAATCTTGATTACTACAATAATCTTCTATAAATCTACCCTTGAATGCCTTGAAAATACTTTTAATCTTAATCTTTTCTATAAGAATGCTCTGATCAAAATTGCTAGGTGAAACTAAGTGAAATAGCCTTGTATTTATATGAATCTTAATATTAATTCTTGAAATTCAAATAGCACAAGACAACATTAAATTGTAGATTTGAAATCATTAAAATACCACCAAAAAAATATTTTAAAGGGGGGTTCTAGGTCTAAGTGAGGACTGTATCCTAAGTCACTTACCTAGGAAATGCACTTTCCAAAGTTAAGTGTTGTGTAATGGCATTTATGAATGTCAGGTTTTATCCCTCGGAATATGCATTTAATTAAGCTTGGATTTGAATTAAAAGGGCCAATTAAGGAAAAATAATCTCAATTAATTAATAAAGTGTTAGATTAGTGTGAAAGTGTAAAGATACACCTTACAACACCAAAAGCAAGACACAATTAAGTCAATTTTATTAAAAGTGCCCTAAGCTTAATGTGAATATGAAAAACATATTACAACACTGTATTAAGGCATAATTAAGCTCATTTATTAATAATTATCTCCAAATTAAGTGTGAAAAAGGGATACTTTTTCCTACACTGCATATTCAAAATGAAGTAAAATATGTTTCAAACAAGGAATGAGGAGAAGAATGTTCTAGGCTACTACAATTTCTCTCCATCATATGGTTTTAAGACATTTAATGAATTATCACAATTTTGGTTTCATCCCAAATTTTAAATGAAATAGTATAATCCTTAAAGAATAAATTAATGTGTAGAATCAACATTATCTAAATTTCTCTGTGTTTGTGTACATCCTTGGATGTATTGCTAACTAGTTATCTAGCTAGAAGATTGTAAATAACTTGCAAGGATTTTGTATGGTCTATTTTTATGATACTAAATAAAATGTGAAGGTTTATTCGTGAATAATTAAGTTTAACTCTTTTAATATTTTATAATTTCATCAATCTTCTCACTCGTATACATAGAACCTAGCTTATGTGTAATCTTTAAAATTATAATTGTAACTAGTATCTTGATTAATGTGTTGTCGGTGAATGAAATAATTGTTTGGAAACAACTTTCTTTCATGACAATAAATGAAATCCCAAATATTTATCACCCCCACCAGAAAAGAGAGATTGATTCGAACTGAAGATGCGGAAAATTAAGAAGCACGACGGTGTTAATGATATAGGTAGATTGACCAACAAAGACATTTTCAGTAAATTAAATGTAGTAATATAATTGCGACCAAAACATGACTATTCAGACAATGTGAGAATTGATTGCACTTTTAATAGCTTTCGAGTCGAAAGACCAGCACGTGTCCCAGTAAGCCATAATATCGTCAATCAATCAGACTCGAATTTAGTGTTCTGTTATGGGTTTCTATTGGTATACATTCAAAAAATAAGAAAATTATTGTGATAAACAACATCCAGCTATAAATTCTAGATATATATATATGATTAATATGGACATAATATACAGACAGTTTTCAATTATCATACTTCCCAGTGACTTACGTGGAAGCAGAATTTGAACTTGACGGCCATCCCTAGGACAATACTCATCAAGCAATTCACTATCATTGTAGCGGTGGCGGGACCCTTGTAGAAACCACCGTGATTATTGTGCTTATACATTTACAGCTATAAACTTTGTGAATTTGAAGTACAGCACACGGGTTTATTGAGGTCCATTGAAGTACATTTACCATTAATTGCAATGAGCGTACTCTTGACGGATATGTAGCATCAGTCATCTTTATTTGAGAGTGACCAAATTTGTCTAGCGTCTATCTGTATCTTTGATGACCCACATAGATCTTGCTGTTCTTGTCGAGACAAAGAGAAGTAACTTCAGTCCCACTAAAAGAATTTAATAATAAGATAGGTACTGGTGTTGAGGTTCCCAGAATAGGTTTGGTTAAGAAAGGCTTAACGATTGGAACACTATCAAGAAGGTTATATAAATTGGGTTTCTTTTGGATTGTAAATTTTGGCTATAATGTTCTTTTTTAGATGAATTTGTCGGATTGCTATACTCCAGTTATCATCTCTTTTTCCCATCTGTTCGATTTGAGTAATGTCTTTCTGGATATTGGCTGATCTAAAGTTTTAAGACTTTAAATTTTCTCCCTTCTGGGAAAATTTCACATTTATCTTTCGAAGAATCTGAATCACTGGCCTTTTGGGGTAATCCAGATGATCAAGTAAGCCTATCTTCTACTGTAGCAGATTGGCTATGTTGTTCCCTAGAGAAGGTTGATCCATAGGGAAAGGTTGTATACAATGATTTCTCTTGTTTAAAAAAAACTTGGAATGATTTTGTTCTCCTGAGTGTAATGTCATTCTCTAACAACTTTTTCAAAATTAATGTCCTATAGAGGACAACATGAGAAAGAGAGGATTCAAAGGTCCTTCAAAATGTGTTGTTTGTGGGGTTAATAAGAAGTGTGTGGCTCATCTTTTTTTTCCATACTCCTTTTTCAGTGATCTTTGGAGGAAATGGTAGCACATCTAGAGCTAACCTCTAGTTCATGCTTTGTGTCTATCTAAATTGTTGACTAGTTAGAGATGTCCTCCTACATTTTGCCTCTTCCTTTTGGTGGTTCAAGATATGTGCCTTATCTTTATTGTTAGACAAATTTCGTTGTAAAGAAATTTTCAAATCTTTCAAGGATATCAAAGTCTTATTGAGTATGCTTGACAAAACATAATAGACCTGATAATAAAGAATTTGGTGGCTAAGTATTTTGTGGATGAAGCCCTAACTTCCCATGATATTATGATTTTGAGGCAATTAAATTTGGCTCATTGGGTTGGTTCTATTCATTATAGCTCTAGAATCTAATATTCCAATAAGGTGAATAGTAAATGATCTCCTATGTTGGGTATTTTCATAAATAATATTGATAGTTCTTCTCATGACAACACATGTAGTAAAAATTGATGAACCTAAAAATCATTTCGTTTGGTTGGTTTTCTTTTATTTCTCTTCTACTATGAGGTCTAGTACTAATGATTAGATGGAGGCCTAGGCCATCTTTCTGGTTCTAGAAAAATCTTGTGAGTTGGGTTGGAAGAAGATAATTTATGAGATGAATTCTATGATTGTGGTCTCTTTTCTAAACAATGAGAGGTTTGGTTAGTCTTCTTAGAGGTTGCAATATTTTGTGGGTTAGATTAATTATCTTTCATGAAGCTTAATTTTATCTCTTTTATTCATATTTCTAGGCAATACAATATATTGATGAATTGCTTGGAAAAATATGCCTATGATATTAATCATAATTCAAATGTCACAAACTAGGAGTTCCTATCTTCTACTCAATTTTTGCAGAATTTACAACTTCTTCATAATTATTTGGTTTGATAAAATAGTTAGTTCTTCCTAAAGGATATGTTTTTAGTTTATTTCAAGGTTTATTTTGGTTTTTAGAAGTGGTAGATTTATGAAAAACCTCCTTAAATATTAATTTTATGGACTTTAGTGATAGTTCTTTTTGTTTGTAAATTATTTTTAATATTTTAATCCTTAAATAATATAACTATCCTTTTTTACATAGAAAATATAAGTTACTAAAGAATTAAATAAGATAATATGTGAATGATAATTCATTGAAGAAATATAATTTTTTTAATATCACATATTTTATAGTCTTCCACTAGACTATAATATCATAACAGTAAATATGGCTATCGTTGAATCCCTAAATATTTACCATATGCCCAAGAATTTATACTCAAAAGATCAACACATTTATCTTCTAACATGATTATCCTAGTAGACTAAAATTATCACTTACTCACTCAAACTTCTATTTTTTTATTATGAGGTCATATAATCAATTTTAATATTTATAATGGGTTAGGTTTAATTGGTCCACCATGAGCCTAGTAGGTTGTAGTCAATGCCCATTGGGTTTAAATTTTGATATTGACTATTAACATTTTGATCATGTTGTGCACAAAGATGGGGGACCAAATCATGGTCAAAACTACTTTTTGGTCCATCTTTCCTATAACAGACTTGTGCTATGGCTTCTATAAAAGAAAATAATATTTTTCAAAATGTGAGCACACTATATAATGCACTCACATTTTAACTTCCATTGGAAACTACAAACCCTTAGGTTTGGATTTTCCTTGGGCATCCAACCGAAAGGGTTGGACATGTATGTCAATTCCTAAAGACACATTTTCTATGAAATATAGAAAAACAAATAAATTGTGAGTGTGGGTACCATAACATTTGCTCATTTTTTATGTTGATATAAAAAATTCCACAGTAATGTCAACCTCTCACTTACTTTTCTAACCATGTAATTTTTTTCTATAATTTGAAATTAAGGTTTTGATCTTCAATTAATTTTTATTGTGTCTTATTCTCTATTGAAAACCTATTTATAGTATTTTTATAAAAAAATTTTTATCTATTCATCTAAATTTGAAAAAAAACAAATAACATTCTAGACTCTATTCTATACAGCCAAAAATAGATTTCAATTTATTTTCAAAATGGAAAGGCCATAGGAGCATGCTCAAATTACCACTTTTTAGGATTTATCAACTTTGAAAATTGATAATAATTTATATATTCATTAAACAATTAGTAAAAAATTAAGGCTTAGAACAATTGTGATGTTAGCTAAATTTTCAATAAATTGATTTAGCGGTTCTTCATGCTCAATTATATATTTATATTATGTGCTAGGAGAAGTGAGATACTTATGAGAAGGGTGTGCATTGTAGTATTTATCCTAATATTTTCTATTAATAGTCATATAATTTCTACACTCATAACAAAACATATTATTTTTTATGTTTTCTGATTATTTTACTACTTGAATATTCAAAACCATACATTTTATAATTAATATGTGATTGTGACATGAAATCTTATCATCATGGGGTAATCAATATTTTTATTAGATCAACCATGTATTAAATAATCTTATGTAAATAGTCATAATGATGAGGAACCAATAATAATATATATTCCCTATGAAAAAGATATTTTAAAAAATGCTATAAAAAATGCTCATTAATAAAAGGAACTTTAACATAAAAAGATATACATTATTAATGTATATTTTTGTAGGTTTGGTCTTCTAAACCAAAATAGATATCCATTATTTTAAAACAGATATTCATTTTTCCTTAAACAAATATCCATTCCTTTTAAAAAAATTTCTTCATGGATTTTCTACTAAAAGTGGACTCGTCTTCTTGTATTTACCTTATTATAGGCTTATCATACCTTGCAAAAATAGGTTATAGTTATAAGCATGTAATATGATATTTCCCTCAATTTTATAATGTTTTTTTTTTTTTAATAAAAAGAGGGTAAAAACTTTATTGAATCAGAACAACATTACAAAGTCAGAAGAAAGAAGCCACAAGGGGCCCAACATAACAAGAATTAATTCACACCCAAGAAGCATCTCATATCCTCCACAACCCACTCCTCAAGAACAGGGGCCATGCCATTAGGAAGATTGCCCCAACCATCCACATACCAAGAATCCATCCTCTTCAACACCCATCTAGCCAAACCATCAGCCACCCTATTCCACTCCCGCGGAATATGGCAAAAAACAATGGACTCCAGAGAAGAGCACATAGAAATAATCTGCTTGACAACCACAACAAGCTGCCAATTCATATCCTCCAACTGTCGCTTATTCAACATATCAATAACCACCTGAGAATCAGACTCACAAACAATCTGCCGCCACCCAAGGCCAACCGCCCGCTCAATCGCCATAAGGATAGCACTAGCCTCCATAAGATTATTGGTATGCAAACCACGATACATGGAAAAGAAAAACACCACCACTCCCAAGCTGTCTCTACCAATACCACCAACTCCGGCATGCCCAGGATTACCCCTAGAAGACCCATCCGTATTGATTTTTAGCTCCCTAAGAGTAGGCGGACACCAGGAGCCATCACGAACCACCCTCTCACGCCCACACCTACGATGCACACTGCCCAAATTTCTCCTATCCCCAGCAACAAGACCCAGGGAATTAACAACACCCAAGTCCCTAGGATCAACTGGCACAGACAAATCACACTTTGCAAACAAAGAATCCTACAGAGCCCCAAGAATTCGCCTCCAAAGTTGCTCTAAGATCAATTTTTTATCCAAGAAAATTCGTCTGTTGCACTCCAACCAGAGATGCCAAACAATCAAACTAGGGCCAATGCTCCAAGCAATTTTAAGAAAAGAGGTTTTGGCAGGAGATGATCCCTGTCTCCTCCAGAAATCCTCCAAGGCAGAGACATGGCAACATGGTAAACTCCAGAGATTCCACCAGTGATGCCAGATATTCTTAGCAAAGGAACACTGAAAAAAGAGATGTGAGAGGCATTCTTCATGTTGACCACACAAAACACACATGGAAGGGCCTTGGAACCCCTGTTTCCAAAGATTGTCCCAAGTAAGACACTTACCTTGGACAACAAGCCAAGAGAAAAAATTACACTTAGGCCAAGCAAATTTTTTCCAAACATGCTTCCACCAAGGAACCTCAGAGCTCCCAAAGGCCTGTTTATCCAAAACCTGATAACCAGAGGCAACCAAAAATTTACCCCACAAATCTGGACCCCAAGCAAGAACATCCCTCTCAAGAAGAGAGTTGCAGGTGCGATCAGAAAGAATTTTAGCAATCATTTGACAATCCTCCAAAACCCCCCCAGGAGGCCAATCTTGAGGGTCCTTCCACCCGGATATAGTAATCTGACTCAAAGAATGTTGAGATTTGAAGTCAGCCACATGACACCAACCCGCCTCCTCAAAAATTTGGCTCAAGACCTGAAGGTGGGGATGAGAAGACAAAATAGGGGGATGACCATCCCAAGGGTCATGCCAAAAGAGAGCTTCCCGACCCCCATTACAAATCCAAAAAAGGCCATGTTTCACAAGCTTGGCACCCCGTTTGAGGGTACTCCAGATCATAGAACCTTTCCCCTCCAGACTAAATCTTACAACCTCCGTACTTTCCACCGCGCCCAAATATTTGAGGGTAAGAATTTTATCCCACCACATATGCTGTTGTGAACACCAACGCCAATACAGCTTAGCAGCCAAGGCCTGCCCATTCAAATCAGTTCATCGTAAACCAAGACCCCCTTCATGCTTCGGCCTACAAACAACATCCCATTTCACCAAGCTCCACTTTCTATGAAGAAGGTTACCAGACCACAGGAACTGACGAGACAGTCTCTCGAAATCTTGAATAAAACTTGAAGGAGCAGAAAGAACAAAGCACTTATAAAGAGGGAGGGCCTGGATCACAGACTTAAGAAGAGTCACTCTTCCAGCTGAAGAAAGCCACCTACAAGTCCAATGGCTGACCAAACTTTGAAACTTGTCAAGGGTCTCTTGCCAAAACCTTTTTGGGAGAGAACGAATGGCAAGAGGGATTCCAAGATAGAGAAAAGGAAGTGAACCGATCTGGAAATGAAGAATACTTGCTAATCTCCTTTGGATACTCTTAGGAGTATGAAAGAAGTAAATGAGAGACTTCCCCTCATTAATGCGCTGCCCAAAGGCCGCCAAGTAGCTGTCCAAAACATTGCGCCAGTTCAAAGCCTCCTCAACCCTTGCCTTACCCATCAAGGCAGTATCATCAACAAACTGAAGATGAGTCTGAGGGGGAAGATCATTTCCCTAATTCCAACCCTGAATCAAGCCACTTGCTACCTGAGCACGAATAAGCCTTCCCAGTCCCTCCGCAAGAAGGATGAATAAGTAGGGCGACAAAGGATCTCCTTGTCTGAGGCCTCTAGAAGCACCAAACAACTCCATGGGCTCACCATTGAGAAGCACTGAGAAGGAGGAAGAAGTAACACAACTCCTAACCCAATCAATCCAATCACTAGCAAAGCCAAAAGCTCCAAGAATCTTGAATAGAAAGCTCCATTTAATGCGATCATATGCTTTTGCCATGTCCAACTTGATAAACATAGATTTTTCTTTTGAGGATTCCATAGAATGGATGGTCTCTGCTGCAATCACAACACCATCCATGATCTGTCTGCCAGCAACAAAGCCCCCTTTCTCCTCAGATATTAACCCACCAAGCCAAGGTTTCAGCCTTTCAGCAATCAACTTAGTAATAATCTTATAAACTACGTTACATAATGCAATAGGCCGAAAAAGATCCAAAGAATTAGCCCCCTCCTTTGGAATGAGAGCTAAAAAAGTTGCATTCAGAGACTTCAACATTTGTTCATTCATGAAAGATTCCTTAACAACCTCTAAGAGGTCCAACTTAACCACCTCCCAAAACTCTTGAAAGAACTCAACAGGGAATCCATCAGGCCCCAAAGCTTTACCTTTCTTCATCTGAAACACAACGTTCTCAAGCTCCAAAAAGGTAATAGGAGAAAGCAGTGATTCATTCATTTCATTAGACACTAGCTGCGGGATACAATTCAAAATCCTTGTTTCAGCCTCCTTAGCTGGAGGCGAATCTTCAGAAAATAATGAAGAGAAATATCTAATGCATTCCACAAAGATAGAAGCTAAAGAGGACAAAATTTCCCCATTAGACAACACAAGAGAAGAAATAACATTACCTTGCCTCCGATCTTTAACTAAGTTGTGGAAAAAAGAAGTATTCCTATCACCAGCCTGAAGCCATTCAATACAAGACTTTTGTTTCCAAAAAAATTCTTCTCTTAACTCCCATTCCTCTACCTCTTTTTTTGCAGCAATCTCTGACAAACTCAACTCTTCTGTTAGGCCTTGATCACGAATCTGCCTGGTGATTAAGTCCAAGTTATCCTGAGCCTTCTATTTTTCATGAAACAAATTACCAAAATGTTTCCTATTCCATCTTTTCAACTTGTATTTGACGTACTGTAACCTCTTTGAGAATGAATACATAGCAGTGCCATAAGCTGGCTTCCCAAGATCCCACCAGCCAGAAATCATATCATGAAGAGACTCATCCCAGAGCCACATAAGTTGGAACTTGAAAGTCTGTCTAACACATCGTTGAGGCGCAAAAACCATAAGCTTAATAGGCCAATGGTCGGAGCCATGACAATCCAATATTTCAGAACTAATCATCCACCTATCCCCCATCCAAAAGCTAGACACCAAAAGTCTATCTAGTCTTTCAGAGATAGCAGCATCTCCAGTTCTCCTATTATTCCATGTGAAGACTCCATTAGTTGGTTTGACATAAACTAACCTCAAAAGAGCCATATTATCCTGCAAGAGCCTAGAGGAAGGCTCCAAATGAGCACTACCTCCTCTCTTCTCTTCTAAAGAAATGACAACATTAAAATCGCCAGCCAGGATCCAAGGCAGGTAAGGATCCAAAGACCTCACATGTCTAACATGATCCCACAGTTGTGCTTTACCTTGGAAATCAGTCAGAGCATAAATATTAGAGAGAATAACTTTCTCCCCTGACTCTAAATGAGAAGCAACACAAGAAATCGAGCTCTTACAGGAGATCCACCAAAGAGGACTAACCTTTCGAGGATCCTAGAAACAAGCCACTCCACCAGAATTACCAGAAGCACCCACACATTGACATTGGCGATGACCCCAAATCTTAGGAGCCACACTTAACAAACTATCCACTGATAACTAGTTTCCTGCAAGAAAATCACATCCGGAGAATGAATGCGAATCAAATCTCGAATTGCCTTTTGTCGAGGGATGTTATTCATACCCCTCACATTCCAAGAAAGAACTATCATCGTTGGGGTTGGGAAAAGTGAGCATCAATAGTCTTCACTGAACCAGCCTCAACCAATGTCTCACCAGCAAGCTTCACCTTTTCTTGGTCCTTTTTGCGGCCAACCTTAACTGATTTCTCCGGAATCCCTTTCTTAAAATATTTTTGTTGCACACCCAAAATAGAAGAAGAAGAAGGTTTAAGCTTACCTAAATCAAGGCTATCCCGAGCCTCTGAGTAGACCTTACCAGCACCAGAGGGGCCACCAAAATCACCAACCACCCCATCCCCCTCACCCATAACTAGGGCGGAAGGAGCTAGACTGAGCCCCATCTGAGGATCCTAGGCACCAAGTTGATCCACACCAGGGACCACCGAAGGTTGTACCTTAACCAAATCCTTAGAATCAGAGCCATCCACCATTTGCATGTCAGCTGTAAACCCTTCCTCCTGAACTAACCCATCCAAAGCCTCAAATCTATTGAAAGTTTCCCCATCCTGTCTATCTTGAAAAGGCCTCTTTTGGCCTCAACCTCGATTGCGAGGTTTAACAAGAACAAAACCTTCTTTATCCATGTCCAAACCCTGTGCTGGAACATTACCCTTTTCCACCCTCGTATTAGGTTGGGTATCTGCATTAATTTTACCTCCTGTACTAAAAGCCCGAGGACACCTCCGTAGCAGGTGTCCATATTCATGACATAGCCGACACCGAAAAGGCAACATTTCATAATCCAATGGCTGGGTCTAGGAATTAGAGCCAACAGTCAAATCAATAGAATCAGGCAAAGGCTGACTTAGATCAATCTCAACACAAACCCTCGCATAAGTAAAGATTCTCTTATCCAAAGTATGTTGAGAAGGACCAATAGGCTTACCCAGTAATAAAGCAATCGATTGTAAAATATCAATTCTCCAACATTCAAGTGGCAGTCGAGGAAGGCGGACCCAAACCGGGACCCTCGAAGGCAGCTCTTCTGCCGAATTAAAGCCTGCATGCCATGGTTTTATGAAAAGACCTACTTGGTTATAAAAATAAGGCCCCCCTTCAAATGCCTTATTTCGATTTGAAATGCACGAGAAGTCTACCAGAAAGAAATTGTTTGCAGCCAACAAAACATCAAAGTCACCCTCCGGAGACCATGTCTTGCGGATCCAAGTGACCAAGAAAGAGAGAGAAACCCTCAACCCCATAAATTTACAAATTAAAACATGATTACTATAGTAATTCAGATCCTCAGCTACTGCCTCCGATTGAATCACCAACACAGGACGAACTTGCGCCCTCTCCAAACATCCATTTACCTTATGCATTTTAAAGGTATTCAATTTTGTCCTACCCTCTCCAAAGGAATCCCCATCACTAGTCTCCGTCATAGCATCACCTCTCCTCACCTCACCAGTCGATGCATTCAATGCCATTGAAACCACCCACCAAATCACCAGACAAAACCCCAAACCAAAACCAGCCCACCGCAATTTACATGCAAGAGAAAAAACCTCAAGGAACACCACCCAGCACAGGGAAGCAAATAGAGCTACACCCAGCCAGCAAAAGAGAAAGACAATGCAGGAAAAGAGCCACCCCCGCATCCGTACCACACTCCCAACAGCCAAAACCAAGAAAATCTGGAAGGAAACCAGCGCTCAGGAAAAGGAAGGTAGAAAACGGCCACCCCTGGCCACAACCCACACCATAGCAAAACCCGTCCCCCCATTCTCAATTTTATAATGTTAGGTATGTCCTACAACTATCATTTATTTATGATAGAAAAGAAGTGATTAAATATTTCTTAACCATATAATATAATCATTCAATCATTACACAATGAGAAAATTACAAGTAGAATAAGATATAAGTTCTCTTACTAAATGAGAATGTATGTATGTGTGTGAGGAAACATGAGATATCATATAACCTATTCAAGAATTACAAGGAGTTAGCATATGACTTTTCTCATGTTAATTATTCTAATTTTAAGGATTATTTGTTCTCAAAAGGGTTTTTAAATGTATTTTCACTTTATCAAGAAAATATTGGAAGAAGCTATTAATAGAGTGTTATGATTTTTTTGGGAAACCTTAGATGATATTATTTTTAAGAAAATAAATTACATGTTTTATGTTTTATTTCATAGAAACTAACATTTTTTATTTTAATAAAATTTATATTTCTCTTAATCTAGTTCTATAACTTTTTGCAACGTCTTCATCATATTTGAGTTTAATGGATATATCCTCTTTCGAGTCATAGAAACATACTCCTTTACTTCCAATTACCTTATTCTCATGGATAATTAAGGAAAACCACTTGTCAACCTGTGCTACAAGGTATATAAATCTTTTCTACATTTTGCTCTAAATATTTATTTTTGCAGACACCTAAGTCACCTAAACTAAAATCATTTATGAATGTATTCAAAATGTAATCCACTAATTCAATCCGCGTCTAAAATAAAACCACTTCAATGTCACTATTAAATTATTTTAAATAAGTCTACTCTCAGCCACATAAAATAAATAACTACAATTTAATAAGATTCATCCCTGCAAAATTTAAACAAATAGTTCCATATAATCTAAAAATATAATTAAATTAAGTACAAAGTGGACTGTTTCATGTGATCAAATGTCCAAAGTACATCTCCACCATTCAAATCCTCAGTCAAGAAACTATAAATTTATCCCATAATCATACATCACACCTCATGCAATCATCAAAGATCGTCATACACAAACTCATCAAGTACACATCAAGCATACACATACAATTACATATTATTAATGTCTTGAGGAATCGAAATAGAAATTGCATTGATCATATCTATTAGAAAATATATTAAAAGAAGAGATCTCTTTCTTTGGTAAATGAAGGTAAGATATTTTTTGGATCTCTTCATTCTTAATTTGAAGGTATTTTGCCTGATTTAGAATAAGAGTTTATTATTTCCTTATTCTCTTGCATATTTTTCTAGATCTAGCATCATGCACCTTTATTTAATTTATTGTTATGTTGAAAACCATTCTTTATAGATTCATAGTGTATGCAAAAGGAGAGAAATATATCTCTGAGGTAAGTTGCATGGTCGAAAAATTCTATTCATTATGACAAATTATTTGATTTTATTTTCCTCTTTTATTGGGTTATTTATTTGTTTCCTTTGTAATAATGATATTTTTTAATTGTATAGCACGTAAATATTTTATGTGGGTGAAACAATAGTGTGGAATCATGGGGATGATGCTAAGTCTAGATATGTTTTCAATATGTGTATTGAGCCTAAATTCAATTAAGCTTGCATGATACATTTGATTATCGTTCTCTAATAAATCTCATTGATGCCAATGACCTTCCTTGTTAAAGAATAACACACAAAAGACAAGAGAACCACAATACCATTAGATATTGTTTAATACTAAAAGATGAAATAATTTTATTGTATTTGCACGTACAACCTAATAATTGCATAGTTGTAAGAATATTTTCCAATGATTTGAGTAGTATCATATTAATTTTATTCTCAACTCTATCATTATTTAAAAATATTCAATGAAAGTATATTTAATTTATGTTCTCAATTTATGATTAAGAATGATTAAAATACTATTTTTATGATACTTATTTTATTTAGATATTTCATGATGTTGTTAGTCACAATACAAACATAGTATACTACATAAAGAGGTTTTGTGCACAAGGTGTTCCATCTCTTTTCACCCTACTTAAACATCACACTCATAAATGATCAAATAGTTTTAAATAGAATTTTTATAGTCCATCCCTCCAAAAAAGTGGTAATTATGAAGCCTCTTTCTTTCCTAAATATTGAATGAACCGGTGTTCACTAAAGGAAGTCAAATTATTAAACAATATAAAGGTGTAGATTTGATCCTAAGATCCTGGAGTGTATGAAATCATCATGCACAAGAGTTTTTGATAAAGGAAAAAATAGGTTTTGCAGGGACCCGAAACCACCAAGTTTACAACAAAAGAAGAGAACAAAAAAGTCCAGTGGAATAAACAGGCTACAAAAAAGGAAAAAACTAGAAAAGGTAGCAACCAACCACAAAAGACCAGGAAGGTCAATCAAAAAACCAGCCGAAACACAAGCCAAAAAACTAGCAACAACTAACCTGGCAGAGTCTTCAGAACAAACTCAGTCTCTGCCTCCAGGTCCTGCATATCATGAACACCCTTCTTGAATGTTTGAATCATCTGCGGCGTGGGGGGTGCTTTCCTTTTCAGATTAGCCCTGGTTCTCTTTGAAATCCCAATGTCCTCTTCATGGTTTTTATCTTTCACCTCTTCCAAGTCAATCACCAAGGACCCCTGTTGAGCTTTGTCCAATTGTTTAGTCATAGCGTTGATAATGATGGCATTATGTCTTGCCATCCTATTGTTCTGTTCAAAAATTATGTTCATAGTATTTTTTATTTTTTCCAAATCTATTTCAATCCTTCTATCCTTTCCCACATTGTCCTAGATCTCTTTACTGGCACTGTGATCTTTACACTCTTCATCCTTCTTGCTTAACATAGAAACCTTATCTCTCATTTCTTCCAATTTACTCTAGAGGGCCCAATTTTTTATTTTCAAATCATTGATTTCATGAAAGACCCATTTCAAAATTTTGAAATGGTCCATCGCATTATTCCTAGTTATTCCCAAGAAGTCAGCAGAGGGTTCCCTATCAAGATTGAAGCAACTTTTTGTACGGCCGGAGGCTCTAGGGGATCCAATTCTGACATATCTATTTGACAATGGGACAACAGAGGATGAATTATTGTTAGCTCCAAAATCCTTAGAATCAGGAGTCTTCATAATAAAAGACAAGGTTTTTGATAGGAAGATTCTTTCTAGCACCTTTGGTTTTAGGAGTAGAGCTTCCAGGCTTAGAGTAGGGGAGGCTTTAACAAACTGGGGATTATGGATTTGAGTTTTCTTGTCAGTCTGAATAGAGGGCGAACTTAGGACCATCCTCACTGGGCTCAAATTTGGAAAATTCCCCGAACAACTAGGTTCAGTATCATCCTCGGACTCCAGGAGAGCATCCAAATTAGCAGGGGCTGACATATTTTGAAAATGTTCAACAATTAACCTAATCAAACTAGTATGCAAAATAGGATATCTTTTTGGCATTTTCTTATGGTCATCCAGACTCTTTCTTAAGGAACAAATAAGATAGTGGGGAAGAGAAACCCTGACCTTATAGTGAAAATGGTTGAGTAAGGAAAAATGGTGGGTGTAGACCCTAGTGAAATGACCATCCAGAGTTATATACTCCATGATGACGAGAAGAAATTTTCTCCAAAGAGCTTTAATGGTGTCGGCCTCAAAGTAACTACTAGAAATTTTCACCAGTTTCAATCTTTCCTTATCTTTCTTCAGAAATCTGACCACAGCTTCATCAGAGAAAACCCTGCCCCATAAAAATTTGTGTCCTTCAGTGGACATGCCAGTCACTTCAGCTATAAGATTTTCATTGAGCTGAACTTTCCTACCAAAAAGGGTTAATTCCCCATTTTCCCAATTCCTCTCAAAATGCTTTGTAGCTTCCTGATTAGACCCATGGAGTTTTTCCAGAAAAGGGAGTAAACTCTCGCTTTTGACTTTGTTCCACGTTTTAGTGTTTCTTGTGTGCATCTCAAAGTTGTCTGGCTCAACTCTTTTTCTATCTCCTCCCATTTTAGCAAGCATAGTAAAGTAGACAGAGACGAAATCTTGACTTGAAATGGTCCCGCCAAACCAGTGAGCCCACAAAGCATGCCAAGCAAACTTACAGGATAAGTAAATTGGCTTGGTCCCATGCAATCTAATGATAGTTATGTATTTGCCCCGTTCTATCATCATTAATGAGATGACACGCATCTTTCCCATGTGACACATCATAGTTCAATAAGGCTCGAACATTAGCACCTAAATCACTAATATTCAACCAGGTGCACTGTCCTTTACTTTTAACCCCTTCATTCATAAAAAAGTCTGCCACAACATTGGCTTCTCTATAAGCGTGTGAAACCTTTATATTATCAAACTTAGCTAAAGTCAAAATAGCATCATCAATCCAATACTTTATGGTCCACGAGGGGGGGGACCTACTTAAAAGACATTCAATAATATTTTTAGAGTCCCCTTCAAGCCAAAGGTTTTTAAAATTAAGACTATGAGCCAAATTTATAACATGAAAAGCTCCAACAGCCTCAGCAAGGTGATTGGTTTGAGAACCAAGGGGAGTGGCAATCGCACCGAGGAAATTTCCAAAAGAATCCCTTATGACTCTGTCGCATCGTGCCACCCTAGGATTACCTTTAGCCACCCCATCAAAGTTGGCTTTGATCCAACAATTATGTGGAAAAGTCCAACA